>VHZZ01013443.1:1161-27382 GCA_009801015.1 Silene noctiflora | reverse complement strand
ATCCATCAAATTTTTGTAACAAAATTAACTACTTACAAATTCAATTAGGCAAAATTTACAATTAGGGTTCATTGAGGAAATCATGTTTATGGTGGTCGGGGTTGGGGATCTGGTCACCGGAGGGGGGGTACGAAATGGGTCGTTGTTTTAGGAGTGGGGTATGGTGGTCGTGCGGCTGAAGTAGGGGAGGGAGGGTGGTCGTGGGTTTGGGGTAGGGGGAATAGTGRTGGTAGGTGTACGACGATGATGGTAGCCGATGGAAGAAGGTGCAGATTGCAGTGGGCGGAGGTATCGGGGTGGTTTTTGTCTGAGGCGGGAAGGAGATGGTGGTCCGATCATGGTAGGGGAGGGGGAGGAAGGGGTTCCATAATTTTTTTTATTTTCGTTAGTAGGAGCCAGAAGGTCCGATGGTGGCAGGCCTACGGTGGTTGGCTCTAGGCGGCTGTGTGTAAGTGTCTGGGTGGTGGGGCAGAGGAGGGAGCAATGAGAAGGTGGTTGTTGAGGATGGTGGTGGTGGTGGTTGATAATTGATGGGGGAATTGAAAGGATTTAATTGGTTTGTGAACAAAAAATGGTATTGTATGACACGGGTACAATGGTCATTCATGTCCATAATTGAATAAATTATGTCCATAATTGAGTAAATCATGTCTATAAATGAGCATGACCCATTACACAATTATGGATGTTAACTCTCGTATCGATCAAGTAATAATTGTAATTCTTGATTTTTTTATTTATATTATATCAAATTAAGGAATTAATTTACACTAATTAAATTAGGGTATGCATAAATTGTCGCCGATGTTGGGAAGAGGGACAACGGCCATCGACGTTCGAATAGGCAGGGTGTGATGTGATGTGAAACGCTTGATGTGAAACGTTTGTTTGATTTTTGTATTTTCATTTTTTTCAATGTTTTGTATTTTTTTTGTATTTTTTTGCTATTTTAGTAATTTAAACTATTTTTTTAAGACAGATCTCCGAGATCGTCTGATGGCCGGTTTGAGGAGGTCGTCAAGATCGGCCTGTGTAGCAAGGGGCGGCGTTGACGGTGGTGGATGGTGACTGACGAGTGGAGGTGATTGGGGTTAGAGGGAGAAAATTGGAACAAATGGAATTGGAATGAAAAGAAAATGAGGTCATTGAAATAAATAAGAGGGATAAAATGGTCATTTACGTTCATGAAATAGTAAAATCCATCCATGAATGAGCACCACCCCTTTTCTTTTAGCCCATGTTCTTTCGGACTTAATTTTGAAATTCATTTCAGTTAAATTCAGCTATATTCAGTTTACTTCAATTTAGTCCATCTCTTCCCAAAATAACTCTTACTTCAAGTCAGTTCATTCAGCTACACTAAGATCAGCTCAATTTAGTTCAGTTCAGCTTGTTCCATCCGAAAAAACATGACCTACTCCATCCGAAAAAACATGACCTAAGTCAAGTCATTCCAAAATTGTTGTAATTTTTTTAATACTGTTATTATATTTATATTTATATTTATTTTTGTATTTATATTATTTATTATTATTATTGATGTTGTTTATTGTTATTAAGTTTTTTAGTTCTTATCAGTTTAGTTTAGCTCAATCAGTATCAATACAAAAAAATAAAGCATTACCTTCTCTATATTATATTGATGTACCTTGAATTTCTTACTTATTCTCCATCATGGTCTCCTTCACCTCTCCATAAACTTTATCCCTCCTCAAACAACTGTACTTCGACTTCCATTTTGACTTATTAATCTCATATCATGGCCCTTTATGAGAATATCACTAATCACTTTTAGTAAGTACAAACTACAATTAAAAACTTACATTATGAAGCATGAAATGATAATGGAGGTTTCATGAATGGTTAGTTAGATTCAAGTACTATTATTGAGTGGGCTAGCGGGTAATTCGCCGACATAATAGGTAAATGAGCGGGTTATAATGGTAAAAAAAAGGCAATTTAATAGATCAATTAACAAGAAGACAATCAATAAGGTCATGATATAGATTAATGTATAACTTTCAGGGTATAACATAAAATTTTAAAAAGGTAGATGTACAACATATTAAACTGAAATACTCGGGTAAAATTTCCCTTCCTTTTTTTGGCGCAGTAAAATAAGGTTCTGTTTTTTCGGACTTAATTTCAGTTATAAATTGCAGTCCGGGAAAGACTATTAGGCATTTAGGCCTTTGATCTCTTTTTAATTTCAGTTCAAATCTTGTAAATTCAGTTTAGAAAAGTTCATATCGTATAAATTCAGTTCAGATCTTATAAGTTTAACTCAATTTATAACTATTTTCCTAGAAGTTCAGTTAAGCTCCTATAAATTCAGTTTAGAAAAGTTCAACCTTAACTTTATTAAAATCCTATAAATTTGGTTCAAAAAAGTTAAATCCAAAAGAACATGGCCTTAACGAAAGATAGCAAAGATAGATTAAGCAGAATAAATATTAACACTGATATAGTATGTTTCTTATGTGGTGTCTAAAATGAGGATCACGAGCATTTATTTTTCTTATGCAAGTTCAGTAAGAGGTATCTGGCATTGCTGAGTGTGATGGTGCAGATCAGAATTCCATAAACTAGCTATATACGTAATGGTGGCTTAGATGGAGAGTGAGGTGGTCAATGAGGAAGGTGTATGCAGGGCCTTTATTATCTGTGGATAGCTAGAAATAAATGCAGAATTGAGGGAATGGTTCCTAGGCCTGAGACTAATTATTGGCAGGATAAAAAAAAAAAAAAAAATAAAAACACAAACTAAACATCTAGCCCTGTTTTTTTTCAAAAGGTTGAATTTGATGTAATTGGATGGTTGGTTTGCTAATATAATTCTTACTTTTTAACAAAAAAAAAAAAAAAAAATACCAATTGCATGATATGCAAAGTAATTACGGAGAACATGTACACATTGTACAGTTGCAAAGTTGCAAAGTTGCAAAGTTGCAAATACTGACACACACACACATTGATATGTACAGGTGCAGATCCAGTACACTGGCTAAATTTCAAACCATCTACAGCACTGTCTTGCACTCTATTAACCCATCATCTTGATTTTCAGGTGTTGCGGATCACCTGAAACAGCCATAAGTGGCCCACGTAAAGTACTCTGTACTTCACAATATCATCTGAAACTCCGAAGGTAGCATGACAACTATCTATTTGGTCTCAGTAGCAGATTTATGTGTTACTATGGGTTGGTGAAGGAGGACTGCCCCATCCGGCTTGTAAAGTTCATATGCTTCGTACAACTTAGTACAAGAGTTAATATTAGACCTGTTGTCCTAGTAATTGAGTAGTTAATATTTCAAACGGGAGATCATAGGTTTGCACCTTGTCCCCTTATCCTTTTGCTCCAATATCTGCCACCGCCTACTCCTGTTCTGTCATTTTAACGATTGAAAGATGATTAGTTGATTACTACATATATTAGGCAACAGTGTGGACTGTGGAAGGAATAACATTATTCATGGTGTCATTGCATATGATTTAACAATGCTCATCTTTTTTTTTGTAAGGGTTCATGTTACTGCAGCTGAAAACCGAGAGTCGAGAAACAACCATGAAACATCATAAGTAATACTCCCTCCATTCAACTCCACACTACACTTATCTATTTTGCACACTATTCACAAATGAGCCTTCAAGTTCATTTTTCTCTCAATACATAAGTAAAAATATATTCATGTGRGATCTTGTTTGATTCGTCTTGACGAGTACATTATAAATATCTAACTTTTATATTTTTTGCAAATACGTAGCTAAAGATATTTAACGCCCAAAACCCGCGTTGGCAAACGTGAAAAAAGAAAAGTGTAGTGTGGAGTTGAATGGAGGGAGTAGTTCATAGATTACCTGTCTCATTTCTTGCTATCTGGTTTCAATACAGTTTGGTACTTCGACCTGACATTCTGTCAAATTGAAGGATGAAAAAAAATTAGATAATGGGGGACAAGAAGAGATACGGGAGGAGAATGATTAAAGCGTCAAAGACAAAAAAAAAAGCAGTTAAGACCACTATTCTATCCTGTGGTCTTTTATCTATTGTATGGTTATCTTCCAAGATTTTTAACCCAGGCACGATTCAATGTTATGTGTCGTATCAGTTAAACAAAGATGAGAATACCACTCTTCCGAACAGTGAGGCTTAAATGAAAATGGTCAGAAATTCACAATCTTCCCAAACATGGCCTAGAACGTGGAAACCTCTGCGCCTCTGTGGTGTACGGTTTGGTATTGTTCAGCTTTTTACATATTAGTTTAAACGTATACATCGTGCACAAACATATAGTCAAGCTGTCGAGCTTTTTAACTTGTTGAACTACAAGTCTATAACTCATTGGAGAATCTAATATACTAACATAAGACTGCTCAACCAAGTTTTTCATATACCTCGAAATTGAACAAACGAGAAATTTGTTGGGTTGTGTGAGAAACTTGTCGAAAAGTACTAATACAACATAACTGAGGGTACGTGAATAGGGTCCTATAGGATCCAAATCCAGATCCACATACCAATAATAGTGGACCCAGACCCTATACGTATTTGAAATTCTTTTGCGAATCCTTTTCGTAATAAAGAAAATTACTCGGTTCAATATTAAAATATAATTGTTGGGATTTTTTCCCTTAATATATTATTTTTAAATATTAAAATTGAAGTTTAAAAAAATCAATAAAGAATCTCATACAATAAAGAATACAATGTTCTTTTAAAGAAAAAAATTAAGAAATAAATAACACAACTTCGATTATGAAAAATGAGAAAAATGACGATATACATTTTACTACACCTTTTACTTAACTTTTATTTTAAATAAAATTATTACAAAAAGGGTCCGTGGATAGGATCTGGACCTCAACAAAAGGATAAAGATCCAGATCTAACCCTACACCTACGGCTAAATCCAAATATTGAGACCCAAATCTATAATCCATTGGATCTGAATCTAAGGATTTGGATTGGATCTAAGGATCTAGACTGAATCTAAGATCCATGACCATCCTTGAGCTCAACAATAGCTTGTACATGCTGAAATTACATCCGCGGATATAATCTTATTAACGGATAATAATGATAATGACACCGATGGAGTGATTTGGGAGGACAAATTTGAGAGGAATGACATGGTAATGCAACTGTCTTGTGCTCTTGAGCTGTTTCACTCTTTTACATAGGCATAATTAAAATAAGTGGACCGCAAAGGCACAAACTAACAAATACAAATCCAACAATGTTGGTTTTACGAACAAGAAACCAAGCGTAATGGCTCAACATATGCACATAAAACTATAATATCTGTCCAGCTCATTTATGTACAACTAAAATATAAATACTTATGTAAGGATAAGAAACGAAAAAAGCATGCAAGAATACTCACTGGCAGATTCTTGGAGAAAAACTGAATAAAGAATAAGCAGAAAAAAAAAACCTACCTCCAAAAGTGCAATATAGTAAAAATCTTCCATATGTTGCATCAATGCACTCCCGTCTCTAATAGCAAGAAAAATATTTATTTCTGTCTGCAGTATTTTGTCTACAAGCTCTTTTTCGCCTTTCATCTTCATAAATTAGCATATTAACAAACCAAAATGAGAAAATAATTTACCAGTCCAATAACAAAGGCAGGCGATCAGGTAAACAGTAACCTAAACAGATTGTAGTTGGAACCAGTACACCTCATGAACTTATTAAATGGTTTACGGTCAAGAAATATATATGTTGCAGTAGAACAACAGGCTACAGTCATATTAACTTCACAGAGGGCAATAAAGCTAGAAGATTCTAATGTGCAGGCATCCTTAGAGGGGTTGTGTAGACACCTGGCAACTGGCAAGAATTAGACAAACTTGTCATGTGTAGGAATTTAACAAATCTTGATTCCAAATAACGTAAGATACTACCACAATCGCAAGCAGCATACTGCATGACAGTATTCAGAGATGAAGGATCTCTTTAATTCCATACACAAATCGTACATCTGTAATTGTTCACTTAAGCACTGTCAGTAAGAGACAATCAATGCAGAGACTAGTTTTCTGAGTCATTGGTCGTTTACTATCAGGCTGTTTAATATTTTGTATTTCCTACTCCTGTCGCTGATCTTTCGAATCTTGAGAATTCTCCAGAATCCAGAAAAATATAATTGAAGCTTAATTAAAGTTTTACCAGAGAAAAAAAAAAGCATGCATCCATGACAATAAAATGTTCAATATACTTTTTTTGCATATAGCATTAAGGAAAAGGGAAGTATGGCAGTGGACCCCAGAGGTCAGAGGCAACTAGGCTCTCTCAGTCATAAAGGGGGATGATGAGATTTCAAATCACCTGCCAGCATACAAAGTCCTGCATCTAAAGAAAACTCTGAAGAGCCAGGTCATTGAATAGAAAGGTCAGTAATTGAGGTCTGAGCAACGTCCAATCTCATGGTTAGGATCCATTAGAGTTATTTTATGGTGTAGTTGTGTACTTTGTAGTGTTAGCTATAAATGAAAAATAGAAAATGTTTATAATTGTGAGTTTATGACTTATGAGTACACATAAATAAGGAATAAATGTTTTATATACTATCTTAGGTAATTAGGTAAACTCTCGTTGTAAAGTTATCAACAAACTCCACTAGATACTGACACCAATCTCACGCCACAAACATGCAAACAACAAAGCATCAAATTTTCTCATAGAGGAGTTAACCTAACATGTTAGTCTGTCTCATGTAACCTTTCGTGATTTCATAGAAACAAATATCACTCACTAATCTCGTAGAAATATGTGAAATAGGTCAACGTTCTACATATATAAAGGAACGCTAGAAAAGACAACATAGTAACTAAACAAGGATTTACATGAATAAGTGATGCAAAGACGCATAAAAAACAAAAAAGGAACAGATCAATAATTTTAAGGCAATTTATCATGAGATTAGCCACATACAAATTCACTGACTAAAACATCAGGCGTTGCTTCTCCAATCAGATCTCCTTGATAGCCATCTTCAGAGAGATTCACACTCTCCTGAAATGTTTCATTATATTCATGAGCAATCATATATTCATATCAAAAAAAGAAGTTAACGTGTCTGGAGTAGAGAGCCCAACAGTTTCCAATGATAATTTCACATTTAGTTTTTGGATAAGTAGAAATGTAGGATCACTTCTCATTTATGGGAAAACACAGCCAAAAGATGATGCTTAGATACAAAGACTCCTTCTCGATCATGATCTCATGGAGTCAAAGTCAATAGCATTCAAAAGATGCTCGAAAGGAATTCTTCTTCGGTACCAACTCACAAATATAGGTCAAAACAAATGTTTTAGTAAAGAACTTACTACGGTATTCTTCCTGCCTCCTGCGGTGAGAAAAATAGGTTGAGCTACATGGGAATAACCCATTAAGCGAGGAACTGTTGGTATGATATCGCGGTGGTTGACAACCCTCCAGCTATCTTTCACTTTCTAGCATGATACATATACGCAACATTGTCAAACAAATCAGCCTGAAGCAAGCAGACAGAATTCAATCTCATAAAAACATGAGAACAACTGGCAAAGGCAAAGGCAGTCCCTAGTGGAGTGAGAAAAAGAGGATTTAAAACCAGCAGCTACGAACAAACGAAGACTGACTCTTTCAAACAAAGCCCTTCATCTGGAAGGGAGAGAAGATTATTAAAACATAAGAATATGAGCCTGTCGCTGAATAACTAGCGCACCGTGCTTAAGTTACAATGCAAAAGACTGAAAGTAGCACATAACACGTAGCATAAGCTTATGTTAATCTGACGCGGCTACAAGTGTCAGAAGTGGCATGCGTTGGAGTATCGGCACGCCTATATAGTGAAAAGTTTCATGTTTTCAGCCAAAAACGAAGTGTGGATGTGGAAGTGTCCCTTCTTGTACCAATGCTGGCGTTTAGGGAACACAATACACAGTCAAAGTGAAGCGTCAAAATGATACTAGCTTCAACATACTCTCAAACTCAATCAGTCATCTACAACTTGGTGCCATGATTTGACTCTACAGACATTTACAGAAGAAATGTAGTAAATACTAAATCATGGACTACACATCAACACAGGAAAAAAGTAGTCCAAGAAAGAAGAAAAAATGACAAAATAGGGAGAAAAAAAATTGTGTGTCAAGCCCTTGATCGAAGTTTACATAATTATATCAGAATAAAGAACCCACGTATAACTGTCAATGAACGTAGTCAAAGAGAAGACCAGCAGAATGAGATTCCCAACAGCAAAGGATATAGAACACATAACAACAGTGAGAACAACAGTAGGGTTTTCACACCATGACAACAAATAAAAGCAAGGGATTCAAAACCAGACCCGTCACATACTCTCACATTCCTGAACCCATACCCACTACATGTCAACAAGTCATTGTTCAAGGTAACCGTTTAACAAAATGTGGCTTCCTCACAATATAACTATAGTGGACTGCTAATAAGTTGAGGTATAGAAGGAATTAATCATACCAGATGCCTGCAGGAAAAGAGAAGGATTACCTGATTGTAAACTTCGGCGAATCTCTTGTTTCCAACTCTCGGAGATCCAAAGTTATACATGGTAACTGATATAGCCCCACTCCTAGAGCAAGAGAATATTTGTTAAATAACAGTTTCAATTAGGCTTTCCACACATCCAGCAGAGGTCATCACCAAACTTCCATAGTTCAAAAGGAGATATAGCAACAAGAATATCTATCTATTCACCCAAAAAGAATTATATAGCCTCCTGCGTCTATTGAAGGTATGATATGTGAAGAGCACCAAAACATTTTCAAAAGATACTCAATTGCCCAAGTATAATCTCTATTATAGACTTTACAAAAATCAGCATTCAGCAATCAGCAACACGATCTAATTAAACCAAGAGACCCTAGTAGTCCATTAACATTCAATAATTGATAATCAAAGTTTAACTAAATGAAATCTGTGTATATTTAAGTAAACCCCTGATCAACCAAATAACCCATGGTTCATTAGTAAAAGGAAAAGCTCTGATCAACCAAATAACCAATTTGTGTGCACTCTGTTACATCGGCTGACTTAATTACGCTCTGACACATGTCCTCAAAGAAGCAACCACCTCGTAACAGCTTCAATATCCATAATAATAAGACTCAGTTCAAGAAAAAAACAGCTCACTTTGCTAATTGTGTTGAAGAAAGCTCCAAAGCAAGCAGAGTTGCTAATGCACCACCAAGACTATGACCAGTGCAATAAACATGCCAGTTAGATGGTGATCCAGCATCAGCATCAGCTCTGTAGCACATCAAAACAAATGGACTAGTTAAGCAAATGACTAATCTCACATTTTTGCTTCAGAAAACGTGAACTGCGCCTAGCGTTCCCAACATCAATCTTAGTTTAAAGGCAGGAGGAATGAGCTGTCATAAACCCAATCCAAATTTCTTGATAAGAAATAGTAAGCTAACAAAATTATGGAGTACATGGATAAAAAAACTACAATCCCTAACTGTGATGATTTGCCTCATTTGAATTTGAGGATAAACAACTTACACAAACCCAGCAGCTTTCTTGAGGAGAGACATAATTCGTGTCCTCACTGAATCGTAGGCGCTCAGAAAACCACTATGAACCTGAAACAATCATTCAATACCTAATTATAGCAGCAAATAATTAAAATGCTTAAGAGTTAAACCTACAATAAAATTCAAGAAGAGACTTACTTGAACTTCTTGCTTGAAGTCACCGCCAATCCTCTCAGGGTTTAGCCTAGAAGAGCATTAAGTTATTTCAGCATAATCTTGAAAACTGGAGAAAAGAAGCAGGGGATGGATTGTGGGTGATAATAGTAATTAATATTTACAGGACACTAGGATAGTCAATTTTTGGGCAGTTTCTTGCAGCTCTCATGATCATATCACCAATTCATTACAATAAGATTTACCACAATTGCCACAAAATGCTCCTGTCTACAGTGAGGTATAAGGGATTCGTATGTACGCAGATTTTTGTGTTCAAACGCGGAATGACTATTTCTAGATGACCAAGCAAAAAAGGTGCATTAAGAAATTTAGCGATTGTCTGCTGCTTCAAAATCTAAGCGCGCAGACAGTTTAGTACTTCCTCCCATTCTTTGGTTTCATACCCTGTAAATTTGGCACAAATTTTAAGGAAAGTAAGTAATAGTGTGCTTTGACTGTTTTACCCCTCATGACTCTTCCTCTTTTCACTGCTTCTCTTAGAGCATCCACATCCAAGTGGATGATTTTCTCCTCCTACTTCTCTTTCCTTCTCTAATTTTGACACCTCACTTTCACCCATATTCCACTATCTCCATCCTCTCTTTTTTACTCTTCTGAAAAAACTTCAACATCAAAGAGGATCCTCTTATCCCTCCTCTCACAAAATTTTGGTAACCAAAAAATAAAAAAGAAACAGATTATAATCCACATAGCAAATGATGGGTGACTAGTGGGCACAAGGGCCTATGTTGCACATCGAGGAAGTGTTCCTCTTCCTCCTTCAAAGAGGACATGTAACATTAGTTCCACATTGAAGAGGACATCCTCTTAAAGGAGAGAGAGGGCTAAGAGGATGATCCTTCCTCTTCAATGTGGATGCTCTTACCCCCTAATCTTCCTCCATCTTCTCACTGCAACCACCCCATCGTCATCACCTGCCGTCGCAACCTCATCACGTACCGCCCCCTCGACCACCGCCGCCACCCCAGCACTGATCTGATGGTATGCTCTGATGGTATGCTGAGATCCCAAACACTGACTCCCTCAACCCTCCCTCACCAAAAGCCCTTGCCCACCCTCGAACCACCTCCAAGCCCCATCCACGAAAAGTTGAAAACAGCTTCCCACGCATGAAACCTCCTCCCCCATCCACAGAAACCATAGGGTTTTCGTGGTTGAGGGTTAGGTTTTCCGAGTTTGGGGCTGGGTTTCACGTGGACGATGACATGGTGGAGATCAAGCGAGGAGATTAGCGTCATGGAGTTGAGGCGGTTTTATGGGGGAAGTGGATGTGGTCGCGGTCTGATGGTGGTTCCTAAGGTGAAAGTGATGGTGGGGTATTCGTGATGGTTGGGAGGTTGCGGTGGTGGTCAGGAGTTAGTGGTTAGGGGAAGGTCTTGGGTCGACATGGTAGTGGTGTGGTCTGACGTGTGGTGGTCATAGAATGATGATGGCGTAATATGGTGATGATGGGTTGTGGTTACACCTGGCAAAGCTAACCCGACCCAATAAGGCCGAAGAGACTGAAAGTGACATGCAAGTTCATAACCCTAATATGACCCGAAACTTAGACTTGATAAGGCAAATACCCAACCCGAGTCTTAATTGACCCAATGCTGACCCCATCCAAAACCATCCAGCCCATAATTGAAATTTGCCTTATCCGAAATGATCCGAAGTAACCGGAAACAACTTCTTTTAAGTGATACTCGAACATCAAAATAAATGGTCCACTGTTTATACCACTCCATAATATAAGAAATTTTGCAACATACTTTGTTAGTTAAATTATTACTAACTAAAGTGTATAATCACTAATCGAAAAAGACACAACCCAAACACTACATCGGAAATTGAATAGACACTCGACCCGACCCAACCCGACTCAGATTTGAGCCTATTGACTCATTTGCGAGGTCTAGTTGTGATGGACTAGATTGGAGGAGTCGAGGGAGGGGCAATGGAGGTGGGGAGTATAAGGAGGGGTTGTTAATATAATGGGGGTTATATTAGTAATTTTGTGGTTTATTTTTGCCATTTCAAGAATTGTATGAATCCAGTGAACGAGCTAAAAAAGGAATGTGATATGAATCCAGAAAACGGGAGGGAGTACATGATTTTGCTCTATTGCATCATGTTGGTGTATGGGGGAGTATAGGAAGTAGAGTGGAGATTAGTTGTTAGTTAGTTTGATTAGTTGAATGTTGATTAGTTGGAGTTTAATCGAGGGAATTTGTTTGTTTATTAATTTGATTGTGAATTTTTTTTTTTTTGAGGAATTTGTTTGTTTATTAATTTGTTATGTGACTTTTTTTGGATACGCTTGGGTACATAGAAATGGAAGGGGAGGTCCTTTATTTATAGAGCTCCTCCTCATTCTCCTACATCCTAAGAACACTCTAGAATGGGACATTCTAGAACGACCTAGACATATAACTCTCTAGAGTTCTCTACCACTAATACACGTCTAGAAGGTTCTAGGTTGTTCTACATTTATGTAGAACATACATGACTCTTCTAGACTCCTCTAGTTGTTTCTACACTATTCTAGAATATTCCGGATACTTCTAGAACATTCCGGAAACTTCTAAACCATTCTAGAACACACTAAAAGTCTCATACTTCAACACTCCTCCTCGAGACTTTTGGTGTAACTCCGGACTTGCATCTGAGGATCTCGAACATTACACTTCTTTTTCTTCTTTCTCTTGTATCGCCAAACTCGGGGGTTGCCCAAAGTACATCTCCTCCTCCTCCTCGAGCCGGTAGCATGAGGAACAACTGGAGCAAATGTATCTCCATAGTCTATTCCAGCTTGTTGGGAATATCCTTTGCCGACTATTCTTGCTTTGTGCTTGTTGATGGAATTGTTAGGTTTTAACTTTATTTTATAGACCCATTTTATGCCAATTACCTTCTCTTGGCTTGTCAACCAACTCCCAAGTGTTGTTCTTCTTTTCATGTTTATTTCCGTCTCCATAGCTTCTTGTCACTCCTAGTGTTTGAAAGCCTCATCAAAATCTTTTGGCTCCTCAAAAGTGAAGTAGCACCTCTCCCACTCTTCTGCATCCAAATGAATAGCGGTACATTCTTCATAAATTTCAGAGAGATTTTTCTTACCTCTTACTCTTGTATCATTCTTTGAATTGTCATTGAAGGATGGAGAATGTGCATTAGGAGTTGATGGAAGATCATTGTTGGTAGTGTCAGCATTACCTTCACCTTCACCTTGTGGATGCTGGGGATGATCATGGATTAAGGTCACATTTTTTTCAACCTTCTTTTCTTCCCAATTCCACGGATTGCATCCTGGAAAGAAGGTGCATCCTCGGAAGATTCTTGAGTCTTGAACTTCTAATCATGGGTGAGTAAGGATCCAACTAACTCTGTCACGGTGAGCTTCGATAGATCCCTTGACTCTTTAATAACAATGATAATCATGTCGATTTTTTTTGTCAAAGTTACGAGAATTTTCTGCACAATCCTTGTATCGGCAACATCTTCACCATATATTTTCATTTGGTTAACTATCTCCATTAYTCTCCAAGTGTAGGTTTTTATGTCTTCATTCTCCCCCATTTTCAAATTTTCGAAATCTTTTCTTAAGGTATTGAGGCGTATTGCCCTTATCCTTTCATTAYCATAGAATTCTTTTTGGAGTAAATCCCATGCTTCTTTTGCGGTAGAAGCCCACATAATTTTTGGAAAAATGMTCTCCGAAACGGTATTAAAGATGAAACACAAGGCTTTGGCGTCATTTATTTCATCCTCATTTATTTTCTTTAAGGTTGCTTCGGTGGTTGGAACACCTTCTTGTTGTTTTTGGGGACCATTTTCCACTATCTCCCATAGTGCATTTGCTCTGAAGAAGAGCTTCAGTTTAATGCACCAATGGTCGTAATTTTCTCCAAAGAAATCTAGAGGGGCGGGCAATAGAGTGTTTGTTGCGGAAGCCATAGTTTTAGTTTATAGCCCTTAAGATTTTTAGAGCTCTGATACCACTTGTTGGTGTATGGGGGAGTATAGGAAGTAGAGTAGAGATTAGTTGTTAGTTAGTTTGATTAGTTGAAGGTTGATTAGTTGGAGTTTAGTTAGGGGAATTTGTTTGTTTATTGTTTGTGAATTTATTTTTTTATTTTTATTTTTTTTTGGAGGAATTTGTTTGTTTATTAATTTGTTTGTGAATTTTTTTGGATACGCTTGGGTACATAGAAATGGGAGGGGAGGTCCTTTATTTATAGAGCTCCTCCTTATTCTCCTACATCCTAAGAACACTCTAGAATGGGACATTCTAGAACGACCTAGACATATAACTCTCTAGAGTTCTCTACCACTAATACAAGTCTAGAAGGTTCTAGGTTGTTCTACATAAATGTAGAACATACATGACTCTTCTAGACTCTTCTAGATTCCTCTAGTTGTTTCTACACTATTCTAAAATATTCCGAATACTTCTAGAACATTCCGGAAACTTCTAAACCATTCTAGAACACAATAAAAGTCTCATACTTCAACACATCATCATATTACCAAGCCAAAGACTAGTGAATCATTTTGCTCCATTGAAAATGGAGAGATCCTTGAACCATTACAAAGTAACTCCCATTCCTCGGTAACTCCTCCATTAAAGCAGAAAAATGGTCTAAATACCCTACAATGACCGGGAACCCATAATAAGCCAGTGTGAGTGTGACATACTCCGTATCAAGTTCAACAAGTCTCCTAAGTTATTGTATTAAATGGCGCAAGACATAGCATTTATGAGGTGAATGCTACCAAGAATACCATACTCTTTTTTTCGCTCAATAAGCCTCATTTTCTGTTTTCGCTCTTTTCTCTCATTTAGCCCAATTTTCCATTCTCGCTCTTTTCTCTCGTTTAGCCCCATTTCTAAAAATTAATAACCTTTTTGTAGTAAAATTATACATCTATCCTCATGCACTTTTTATTTTACAAAAATGCTATCAACTTTATCCACTTGTCTCTAAAACTGGCCCAATTATGAAAGTTAAAATGACTGAAATATCTCTAATCCCTTTCCTCCTTTTTATCGCTTCAAAGACTTTGTGCCAAAAATGGCATATTGAATGAAAAGTAGGGAGTGTTAAACATGAGTGAAACTAGTTCTTAAAAAAAAACAATAATCATATATGAAAGATCTCACACTATCCTAGACTTCCTAACACAAGAATTTGTTGTTAAAAGCATCACTCCACATGTTCATTCACAGAAAATGAAAACCACCATAGTAACATATTGAAAGTATTAATCCCCCAAATGGGAAGACCAAAGTTGGAGAACTACAAGCACGCGTAAACCGTCTACCACACCCACAACAATCCAAGATGGTAAGTGAAAATTACGTCTTCTATATAAAAAAATTACCCTGTCGGAGCTAGCATTAAATCAGTAATCAGGTCCTTCCATCTCGCCTGAAAGGCCAAATGATCAGAATACCTTACGAAAGCTATAACTGTACTTGATCATGAACTGCTTTAAAACCTACTTGTTCAGTGCCTCTAAACGCAACTACTAATCTTTTCCTCATGGGATCGCGCCAAATAGCAACCTGCGCTTCTTATACTGTTAACCATCCAGATGCCATAGTACACAACATGGTAAGAAGAGTTCACCAATAAAAACGGAACTCAAGAATATTTGCAAGCAGCAATAGAAAAAAAATTTTGGAAACTTCAAATGCACAAACGAACAAAGATGTTACCTGTGTATCCGTAGATGAATTATCCAAAAAACAAATTTTCTCAAACTCTGATTTAATCAAACTTGGGTGCCCTAAAGAAGTGGCAAGCATTGCCCAAGCTTCCATGGCAGTCTCTGCAGTTGAAAAGAGGGCCCTCATTTCTTCAGCCCTCTTCTCATCCAAACCCTTAAGTCCATCACTCCGAAAATAGTCTAAATCATCATTGTCTTCTTTTATTGAACTATCATTTTCATTCTCAGTGTCATCCCCGTTCTTTGGTTCCTGATTTAACTGAGGAACCACCGTCGATAAAACCATTAGAGCACTGAAAATTGAGTCTGTTTGTCTCAATATGTCTTCAGTTGCCTTCTTAATATCAGGAAGTGAAGTCTGAATCTTCCCAATATTCAGAAGGCTGGATTCCGCAGTTTTATCACCACTGCTAGTGCTAGGGTCCTGAATCTCCGGCGATGCAAGCCCCGACTCAATATAGCCAACTTCTGCCACTTCCCTTGACTGAGAGCCAATCTTCTTAATTATGTCCAACCCATCCCACTTCATATTATCAGGACCAGAGATGCCCAGTTTCTGAACTACATTTTGACTAATAGCATCTGCAAAGCTTTTCCAGAAATGGTTGGTTGACTGTGTAGTGTCATCAGAGTTTCTTACTGAACTTCCTAGGGCATTATTTCCGTCATCAGACCTCAGATTATCAGAGGCAGTTTGAGATAGATAGCTCGACGACTGTGGTTCTTTCAACTCATTTGATGACTCATCTGAATCCACAATTTCTTTGGGATCATAATTAACAGTATCTGGCAACCAATCTGTTTGAAGATACGTCTCGTTCAGTGATTTTAGCTGGCCAAATGCATATTGCACAAATTGGCGCGCAGGAACACTTTCAGATCCAGTAAGCAATTTTACAGCAGAATCAAGATTGTTTTTTCTTAGAAATTCAGAAATAAAGGGTATTCGCCACCACTTTTTATCTTCATCTATTTCGTCAAAACTTCTATATTTTACCTGTAACACGTGTGAAAAATTAACTAATATCCTAGTAATCAGCGTACATGCTCAGAGAAAAGTTCTATGCATATAAAGGAAGCTCTGTAATTCTATTAGAACGTGAGAGTATACACTCTTCTCTGGGGGTAGGGCGCGGAATATACATCAATCAGCTTGTTGTTTCCCAAGGACATGTCATACAAACACAAAAAAATAATAATGAGGTTGCATTGGGAGGACCTCTTAACAGCACAAAAGATGTTTCTAGATGATATAGATAGAGTCTTCCATATCATTTGCACGAATCAAGGCATTCTATTCAATCTGGTTTATGTATCCATTACAAAGAATACCCGTAATATAGAAAGAGACTCTTTCGAATATGTAGCATAGTACACTATGATCAGACCTATGAACTCGATACAACATTCCACTTGACTGCTAGTTCCTAAATTAAAAACTTACCTCCAGTTGTACCTTTCCACCACCTCCCATGCCTTCCAATTCAACCAGCAACTCATGCAAATTACCTATACAAATATACGTTAATCGTCATAGCCGGACTGCATAAATAGTGTCTTATATTACTATATTGTTAGCTTTGAGAGTGTTAATCACGGCACTGGATCAAACAAGTTGCTGACAAATCTAGTGGGACAGAGAGATTTCAATTTCTAAACTCTCATCAGATTGAACTCTGAGCCCTGAGGCAGTGAAGCCGGACAAATGGCAGGAGACAACTTTGATGTCTATGGTACAGCTCTTTGTTAAGATAGTTACCTACATAACAATCAAAAGAGTTGATCCCATGTAAACCCTTGAAAGCATAACGGCTGGCAAGTCAATTTCACTTGATTACAACAACAGTATCACTCTAATGCTTCAAGGGCTCCCACAAATTGCGAGGTGAGGGAGGACGGATGTGTGCAGCTGATCCCCTTTGTTAACAGCACAAAAAGTTGTTTCCAAGTGAGAAAAATGAAAATTGCGGGAATAGCATCGAGTAGTGCTCCACCAATCCAATCCATTCAACCAGTGGGGCCAAGCACAAGTTTTAAGGAAAATCACTTAAAATGGCAAAAGGTCTCAAATACCCTTCTACTTAGAGGTTAACATTTTAACCTTTCTCTCCTGTCCCACCCTTTAGCTGCCTTCTTAATCAGGCCACCGACGAAGGTTTTGAGGGGTTGGATGGTGGCGGTAGTGGAGGCGTCTGGTGGTGGCGGCCACCGAGGGGTTGGGATAGTAGACAAGAAGTGTGGGTAGGGGACTTAAGTTTTAAGATGTTAAATTAAGTTAATTATTTGGTTTAGTGAGGTAGATTAAGAATTATGGTGTCCCAATGCATGACGATTTATGTATTAAAAGGTTTGTGATATGGTTAGGTTGGTCCACTTTTTTTGATAAAAACGGAAACGGTAGAGTGTATTTGATTGTATTTAAGGAAGTGGGTGGATTGTTTTGGAGGAGTATTTCACATATCACGATAAAAAAAAAAAAAAGAACAAAAAAAGCACGCTAGTTTAGTAAGCTATTTCATTTTTTTTCCATCATAGAGAAGTCAGAACCAACAAATAACGAGTCTTTGTGACTTCATTTTAAATGAAAATAGTTCCACTTGATAAACAAAAGAATTGAAATATGAAAAACTTCTAATATTAGCAGCAGCCTTGGAAGCCACAGAAAAAAAATTGAGTACAGCCATTCTTTAAGAAAGTAAAAGTAAAGAAGATAAAATAAATAACATTCTCACCATCACATAACGTTTCTAGATTAAGACCTGCATTTCCCATGCGTTTGTGTGGAGTGACAAGATTTGCATCCCAGGCTGCAACCTGCAATACATAATACTTATTACTTGCCAGAATTTGAACTTACTACCGGCACGAAGAATGGACTTAACTAGACAGAAAGAGAATGATTGGTTTGAAGCTTATAATGTGTATTTTAGTGTAGAGGTCTCATGTGACTTAGCACCGCCTAATTTATAGTATGACGCAATACAAACTCGTAATAAAGATAAGTGATACACAATAGAGTATCCGATACAAAAATTCCAGTGTACGTATACTTGTTAGTGACACACATCAATATGATGATGAGAATATAAACCAGAAGCACGACCGTGGTCCAAGATAATAAAACCATCAATAGGACCGCAAAAGTCGCCGAATGGGTCACCTTCAGACAGGCCCGTATGTTAGGGTGTTCAACCTGTTCAAATGAACAAGGCCCCCAGAAATTTGGGGCCCAAATATTCTGATTGTGCAGGCCGAAAAAAACTGAAGAAGTGGTGACAATTAGCAGTAGTGATTCATATAACAGTGTAGTGGAAAAAGGAGCCCAACTCCTACACTTCTTTCCTACTTGCTAACAATTTGGCCCAAGTTACAGGAGTAAATCACTAATTTAACTTGCAATTTTCTCAAAATTTCGAAATCTTGGAGGGGAAACTAGACTACAACGGAGATATTGCGGTAATGTATTTTTTCAACTTTTAATTCTTGCATGTAGCTTTTAGTACATTATTATTGACCATGTTTTTTGTTTTTAAAATTTTATTTTTCGGTTACCTGGTTTAACAATTTACCTTTCGAGAAATATTTCGACTACTTTGGTGATGATTAAGGTCTGGGCCAAAGAATTTTATTTCTTATAATCGTAAAATTTATACTCCCTCCTATTCAGCCTAATGTTTCCCTTTCTCTAATATATGTGAGGAGTATTATAATGAAAGGGGAACATTAGGCTGAATAGGAGGGAGTATATGCTTTCGAAAAATTAAGTATATTAATTATTAGTCATGTTAGTTAAGGCCCATTTACGAGATTTCGTACAGGGCCACTGAAATCTCCCAGACGCCTTCAGACGGCCTTTGCTGAGGTTAAGCGAATTTGGTAACCCATGGGGCACTACAAAGATGCATGGCTTCATTGATGTGGATTATAAAAAAATCCCACACTTGAAAGAGTTTGATCATAGCTCACGCATGTTAATACATTTTCTTATTTTCGAATGGATTACTATATATATATCAACGTGTCAAAAGCACATATAGCAAAACTAGTGTGATGTCCGCTGTAGCAAACAAATTCCTGTTTTGTATCCTTATTTTAAGAAGCATCACAAAAGAGTATTTAATATGATATAGAATACAAGTAAATGAGGTACATCTATGTATTAGGCGCACATCAAAGGAAAAATATAGTAGACATGTAGTACTCACCTTTGTACGGATTTGACAAAAGATGCAACATATGACATATTAACCTCCTCAATAACTAACATTTCTTTCTAGTTCTCTTTCCACTTCAAACTCCTTCCAAGTAGTAATCTGTTTATTTTTTCTCAATCTAAACCCATGCCAATTTCTCCTTTCGTGTGCTCTTTAAAATTAATTACTCCCTTCATTCACTATGTTCTTTCCATATTCCATTCATGAAAATTTCATCTTGCCTTCCCACTTCAAAAAGTTCAGATTCGGCAAATTTTATAAGGGATGAATTTAAGAGATTTACGTTATGAGGTTTCTATATTTTATAAAACTGTCACTCTTTAATGTTGTACAGTTGAACTAATTCACTACTAATACAACCCCGAAATTTTGACCTCTCACTTCCTCTCTCCTTCTTATACCCATTTCCAACTTTCCCATGCTTCTCCACCCGCACAATAGGCGACCTGAACCATCAAGATGTCTAACCTTAGTTTGTGCTATCTACCCTAATTTCTAAATCCACTATAACTAAATTTATATATTTGGGCCTTCTTAATTACCCACCAATCAGCACCAAAGAGTAAAGCTGCCAGCTGATCTACTAGTAGTTTGGTAACACTTCTCTTTTAGTTTGACCGTCTCTTCCCGTAACAAAAACGACATACCTTACCATTTTGACAACGCAAAAATGATACTTAGAAGTATGCATTCATTTATCTCTCCACTACTTAAAATTATCGGCCAAGGGTACTAACAAGTTATAATTCACCTTTTAAGCGTAACTTATCTACCAACTACTGAAGTAGATAATCCCCTATATACTAAAAGATTAACACACTTGTGTTTTTCCCGCTCACTGCCTCCCCAAACAGAATATTCCCTTCTAAATATTCCCTTCTATTCTAACACTAATTAATATATAATAATTAATAATTAATAATAATTAATATATTGTAGTCAATAATCAATTGTACTCAATTGCCATATCCCATATGGAATATTAACTACTATAGGTGATTAATATTCTATAAATTGACGTCAATCCCATATTATATATGGAATATTTCTTTCTAAAATATTCTCTTCTAAAATATTGTACTCTAATATATCCGTCAAATAATTGCGATCAATCATTTTTTAGCAATAATAAATATACATAGAAAATCGCAACTTTATATACACTATACAATATCGTTGTCAATCTTTTTTTTAGCAATAATGAATATAATTTATAAATCGTCTTTTTAGATTCGTACTATATTATTTTTATTGAATTATATCGTTTTTACTGGATTTTTATATAAGACCCAATCGTATTTTGATCAGAGATTGTACATCTAATGTAACTTAAAATGTGTTATTAATGTCATAAATTAGTTGCATGTAATAATGATTTACAATTATAGTTTTATTAATACTTCAAAAATGTAACTTAAAGTATGCTTTCATGTTAGTAAACTTTCGTAACGTTTCATGTTAGTTATATCAAGTATATTTTAAAATTAAATTTAAAACGCATACAATTTATACAAATAACATTAATTTGGACACCTATTTAGAAACACCTCCTACAAAATTACCGTGTTGTAGCACGGGTTCTATACTAGTATGTTTATTAATAAGGTTGCACTCAATATAATTCTCTTAGTTTTACTTAATCTAGGACCTCTTGTATCTAAACAATCCCTTCAAATTTATAGCTAGTCATTAATTTTGTATACTCATTGCAAGACAGTTTCATATGCAATAACAGACACTATGATACCTGAAGAAGAGTGCTAGGCGGAAGTTTGATGTTTATATTGAATTCTTCATCCCATGTAGGCTCTTTTGTCCTGATATCCAACGAAGCATACTTAAGAAAGGGATGATGGAGGTAGACACAAGGGAAAAGCTAAAAAACAGAGTACATTTTATTCCAAGCTGTTAACTGAAACTGAGGACACTGGCATTTAACCTAAGGTCACCTCCACCAGAAACTGTTTTATGTCACCACATATATGTGAATGTGAGGTAGTAAACACATATAACATTCTTATAGGAAGAAACCATACAGCCACCATATATCAAAGAATAATTGGTCAATACACATTTAAGAATTATAAAGAAAATCAATATAAGAAAATCACCAACCCCCATTTGATTTTACTTTTAGCTGCTTGACCATCAAACTCCATCACAATGTATGGGTCACTTGTTCCCTGAAATGAAAAGAGAATGGTCGAGAAAACAGAGTAATGAAATATGTACTGAATATTTCAGCAATTTAAAGTAGAAAAAGCATAAAGAAGATTAGTCTTTCTTTTTCCTAAAGGGGACAAAGAAGAGCCCTAAAATACACTGAAACATATAAGTACACAACCCATAGGTATAGTAACTTCCAATTACAATAAACAGGCAAAGCTTACAAACCCAAGGATCCATGGCAGGGAAACTAAAGCCCTTTTTAAGCTTTATGAACAGTTGGCCATCATATATTTCACGGACAAATGACCTGCAAAGTTCACAAAGACGAATAGTCATTATTTTCTATATATTTTAGTTTCATTTACATTCAATACAGCCTACACTATGCAATGCAGCCTGAAGCGTAAAACATGAACTCATTAAAGAAAGGGGCAATCAGTTATCAATCAACAATCAACACAACCAGCAGAAATACCTAAAGTCAATATTATCCCATGAGCCTGAAAAGAAGCTCTCACAACAGTACAGGGACGAGTATATACCGGTTTAATCTGTGGTTCTCTCTACATATATATAATATTATGTGATCTTCTCTTAAGTGGCTCCTATTATGTGGTTTACCCGCTTGTGATAGGTCACATTGACAAAATAAGAAGGGAGGCCACTACTTTATAAACCAATGAGTTACTCCTATCGCCGATTGGTTTTAGGATGTAACCTCCTTAGGCTTGTGAAGTGGTCTCTCTCTCTCTCTCCTCTTTATAGGTGTGGCACATACCATTTTCATGAATTTAACACCTCAATTCTCATACAGCCTTCTAGAAACAATAATCAAGGTGCATTTCATCAATAGATTTAATGAAATTACCTAGGACATCAGTATGTAACTGCTTATGCAAGTTTTGCGCATAATTTTGAATTAAAAGCTTAGAGACAAAGAAACAAATCTGTGAGGTGACTACACCAGCATACATTGTCAAGGATCGACGTCAAATTTCAATACGAAAGCAACTTCTCTAGCAAAGTATTTTAATTTTATGGACGAGTTCACTCAGCTGTGAACCTAGACAGGACATTAAGGTAAAGCAGGCATTAAGGGTGGCACCATTGTGAAGCCATTCAGATCATGTTGGACTAATCAAATAATGAATTCAAAATGGAATCCCGAAAATGATAGTGCCATGAATAAAAACTGATAGTTATGGTAACATGAGAAATTCTTGATACGCAGAATGTACCACGTTATAGTACACTCTAACCAATGAGAATATTAGATTTGACAATAGTTACCATATCTAAGTAATATAACAAAGTAGAATCTAAGTAGTATAAAAAATGAGGCTTCTCATTGGACATGGTGTACCATTATGTGGTACACCCGGTGGACCTAAGAATGTTTCATGATAATAGTATGTACAGAGTACACTAGACCACTAGTAACCTCGATGCAACAGACTTCCCTTGATTTCAACACAATTTGATGTGCGACTTGTCAATTTAACAAAGTTGACTATCAAGAGCGCTAATAAGTACTGCTAAAAATGTCTTTCAAAAAAGTAATCTTTGACCAATCGACAGTCTTGTGTTCCAGAAAGTCATCTCTGACATTCTAACCACGGACAAGAGAGAACTGGATAAATCTACCAGACAGTGATGTTATGATCCCGAGCAAACACAACATCAGTTTTCCAACATCAATTCAATAAAATATTTATGTCAACTTCAGTTAGCAACATAAGACTCGCCATACCAAAAGCATTAACGATTGTTGAAGAGTCACCCCCTGAAAAAAGTTGTGGCCTTCGATTCATAAAGCCTACAAGTAATAGTCAAAAATCTACTCCTAACAAGAGTTACCACTTAATTCAAACAGAACTACTTCGGATCTTATTTCTACAAATCAGCTAAATAACGCAGACAATCATTTATCCAATTCAGAAGTAAAATTGTTTAGCAAATCATCACATACTCGGAAAGATAAACCGTCTTACAACCAACTGCATCAAATTCCTGCCTCTCCAAATTATCCTGCAACATATAAACATTATTTTTACCAACACGGTATTATCTCAATTCATCCAACAAAATTAAAACTGCTGATACTTTCAGCCTAAATTGCAGACATTAATATACTTCTGCCAAATCAAATAATGTCAGCATCAACTTTGACAACATCCATCTCAACTACAATAACAAATTAACATGAGAATGTAGGTGGTATCATAATCTAGGTTACCGGATTCGCTTAGTTACCTACCAAATCGCAAATTGATTTGCAAGAATTAAGGATTATAAATCAAAAGGAGGTTTTTTAAGTGATTTTCTGGTTAGTTTTATTTGGTTGAGTTGTTTGTTGTTATGTGTATGCTTTGTAGGAGAGGGGATTATTTGTCTCATTTTCGTGTTCCGTCTTGGGTCTCAAATAAGATTTATACAACTCAATTTAATGATTAGTAGTATTGCAATAAGTAGCAAATTAGTATAATTGTAGAATTGAGGAAAGTGAGATGAAAAAATAGAAAGAGAAGAAAAGAAGGTACATACAGGAGGAGTGGTATAAGCTTCGAAGGCGAAACCAGCAAGAATGACGGCAAGATTAATATCGAAAGGAGGACGATCATTGTCATCAGAAACGCCATTGTTGCTATGGAGCTCCGAGTTCGAACTAGCAAAACAACAAACACCGAAGCAAAAGCGATTAGATAGGGGTTGATGTTGGGGTTGAACTGAGGATGGACGAGAATCCCTAAAATTGAAGCGTAAAGGGAAGCAGCGGTGGCGGCGGCGGCGGTGGTGGTGGTGGTGGGAGTAAGAGGAGGAGGAGAGAGTAAATGGGTGGTAGAGAAGACGGAGGTTGAGTGAAGCAACCATGGTGATGTCGACCGGGGAGTGATGGAAATTGGTGGTGCTTTTTGCGCCAAATACAAAGTGCTGTCGTGTGTCGTACACGTCAACTCATTTTCAGGGACAACCGGGAATGTTCACAAGTTCACGAATCACAATCCAATTCTAGAGTCGAGTAATATGCAAGGTCTTAAAACTTTGAAATAAACTACCTACAAGTAGTAGACCGGGTAAAAGTGACCAAGCTCAATAACCCAACCCGACATCCGAACTCAAGAGTCGAATTTGACCTGAATCTGAATTGATCTCACCCAATATAACTTGGCTCGAATTTTTATTGCTGCAAAATGTTTATTATCCACAAATAACTTGATAATAATTGACCTGAAATCACCCGATCCGAGTTCTACAAACCCGAAAATTGACCTGACTCGAACCCAACCTAATTGACCTGTTTGTCAGGTCTAGCTCTAAAGACCTAACGTATTAATACGAAGCTTTAACAACTCCAAATTGCTATTTACGTCAAATTTAACAGAGGTTGCTAGCACTTTGTCTATTTGCATGATTGTATGTCTTTGTTTTGTGTGTTTCTTTTATAACTTCCTATTGATCTAAGATCGTAACCTAAGATCGGAAGTTCATTAAGATTAAACTATTCATGTATTCGGTAGGATTAACTAGTAACTTGTGAGAGGTCGTCAGTATAATCCTAAGATTGATAACTGATTTGAGATGTTGACTTGTCATATATCTAATTGCATCGCTCATTCATCTGATTAGATTGCTTCGAGTAGTACTTTTGAGTCCCCAAGTGAATATGATATTCTTATTTTTACATACTTTTATTATACACTCTTGTCTATTTATTCTTGGATAATTTAGAGTAGTTATAGTAATCGGTAACCTTCTGTCTCCTTGTGATCAAACCCAACTATAGTAGCTTATTAGGTTAGAATAATCGGGCAATTTATCTTTGATTAAGATGTTACGACTAGGGATGCTCATCAAGTAGACCGGACCGACAAACCGAACTGACCCGGACCGGCCGGTCCGGTCCAGGCGGAATGTAATCCGGTCTTTGGGTCCGCAAAATATGATGAAGGGTCTTCGGCACGGTGTAACACCCTCATGCTCCAAAGTGCCTTACCAAGGCCATCTTAGGCATAGGGATGCTACCATCTCGGTTTCCCGAGGCAATGATAATCACAAGACAATAAAGAAACAACNAATCATCACCACACCAACTCCTCCATCACACCACATCACTGACTACACACCCAAGGTGTGTAGCCCTGCCAGTGGGGGACCGCAGTCGTTCCCACTTAAGCCCCGCTCATCATACCGAGCGATAAACCCTGTTCCTTAATGTGTACATCCCCTCCCGTGGCGGGTTCCACGGAGGGCGAATCAAGGGTGTGAAGTCACTCCCGCAAGTGACTTCACTCAGCCGAGGACGCACCTCGCAACACACTCCGATCTCCACATCCACCATAACACAATAACATCCAACATTCATAACATTCATATCATATCAA
>VHZZ01013419.1:0-28837 GCA_009801015.1 Silene noctiflora | reverse complement strand
TTTATTCGTTTGTTTTAATTTAAATGAAATTTAAATTAATTCGTTTCAAATTCATTTTATTTATTTAATTTGAATTTCCTTTATTTAAAATATTTTTTTTATTGAAAATAAAATATTTATTTTATTCAATTTAGAAATTTCATTTGAAAAATAGAATTTCGAAAGTTTTGAAAACGAGTTGAAAACTCGATTGTGTGGGCGTTCTAAAGCTCGATTTTAACTCGTTTTTTAAGCCCGTTTCCTTTACGAGTTGACATGAATTTCGATTAACCCGACCCAATTACCCATACAACCTTTGACCCAGCTTCTAATCCCCTTAACCCAACCCAAATTCAATCCCCAAACAGCCCCAACCCGAAATACCCCCAACCCGTGTTCAGCACCTCCTCAAACCTAACCCTTTCGATCAACCCAAACACCATCCAAGACTCCCTTACCTAGCCCATGTGAACCACCCCTCTCCAGCCCACATAACCACCATTTTCTAGCTCCATAACCACCACACAAACTCGTCCAATTCCTTACTCAAAACAGCCCACCCGAGCTCACGTAAACAGCCGTGTAATACTCTGTTTTTGGCAGCCTATTTCGAGCCCAATTCAAGCTCAAATACTACATTATAAGCTTTAACACTTAACTACATTAACTATACTACCTTCCCCTTAATAAAACTAAGAAAACCCTATCCCAATCCCTTGAAAACCGAGTCCAAACCACAGACAAACACAAACAGTCCAGAAAACCGAAACCTATGAACAAACCCTACTTCCAATCAATTATCTCCCTTATAAATACCTATATACTCAATCCCTTATAGAGTTTAGAAACCATACACATGATACTCAGCATATATAAGAAAAAATCTAGCAAATAAACCCTATAAGAGGCCTCGACAGACGCACGAAAACAGAGGCGCGAATTCTATTTTTGTCTTTCTGTCTTGTCTTCTACCCCGTTTTTTGTGCCCTTTCTTTAACAAGGAGCATCAAAGCTTTACACTTTCACAGCTACTCTCTTTCTAGTTTCCAGAACATCTTTCAAATCAAAAAATCGTTGAGAAACGAGTTCACAAATAGCGTTCCAAAATCGATGCTCAGATCGGGTATTAGGACGTGATATTCAAGTTTTGATTTTGCAAATTTCAATTGTTTTTGTCGACGACGGCCCCTGGGATAAAACCTTACAATCGATTGCGATCTAAGATATCGATCAACAATACATGTAAGTTGAGGGTGCGAAAATTCCTCCCTTTTCCTCTAGTTTCGTTATTTTTATCGTCTTTTAATTATTTATCGTTTTATTGTTTTTTATCGTTTTGTTCATATTAATCAGTGTTATTATTATTTTGCCGATATTGAATAAAGGAGAATGGGATATTATTTGTATGTGTGCCGATGGGTGGCTTTTTTGTATGTGTGGATTTGTTTTCTGTAGGATAGATCGTCCTATGGTTAATAATATATTGTTTATAACATGTTTAATTGTTTTAATCGTTAATTTGATTTGTTCTTGTTTGAATTAGAATAATTTGAGCACGATATGATTATATCTATGGTTAGGCCTGTTTTAGTAGGTTAAAGTTTCCATCTTTGATTATTTTATCATGTTTTTTGTTTTGTTTAATTAACATGTTTATTCAATTAATTGGCATGTTTAGTCTATTTATGAGATTAAAGACCGACTTATTTGTTAATATGTCATATGCCTCAGTTTTATAGTCTTATTAATGTGTTTAATTTGACTCATATGATTTATTTCACATGCTTGTTTAATTAATTAGATTTATTAATTAGAATTGCATGAAATCGCATAAATTAGATTTGTTTGCGTCGATCTATTTCGATATGTGTGCCGTGTATTTGCCGAGTATATCACATGTTCATTAGGCTAAAATTTGTCTAATTTTATGTATGCTTAATTTGTCTCACATGTTAGAATTTCATGTTTAGCTTTATTTGTTTTAATTAAGAATTAATTGAAACCTCTCAGCATGTTAATCAATTTTCATGAGTTTTACTTGATAAGTTTATTTATGAGATGATTTAATATGTCATGATATGATTTAGGGGCTGTTTTAGACATTAATTTAGTCTCTTTGTTTGTCGTAAGCATGTTTAGCTATTTATGAAATAATTAGTTTGATTATATGCTTAATTGTTCATCACATGCTTTTTTTTATCGCATGTCACTTGAATGAAACCCGACTTGACTTAGATTAGGCCAAGTATGACCTGTATGAGACCATGAGGCCTCGAGAGTCGTGTCCTAAGGGTACGGTTTCCTTTTGTTTATTTGTCCCTTTGTTTGCAATTTTGTATGTTTAATTGTTATTTGATTTATTATAATTATTGCAATGAACTAACAATTAATGCAGCGCTGCTAGAGTAAGAATTCTCTAATCCCACTTTTGATTGTTTATTTATACTTAGAATAAGATAAATGAAAAATAACTTGACAAGTTATATGTGCATTAAATCGACATAGAATGACATTCACATGTTAGGGTTTAAAATAATGATTGCATATTCGCATATGATACATAGCCAAATAGCCATTGTTTTGCTTAGTAGAGACCGTTATTGTAACGGGCGGGGTTGGATGTTAATTAATGAAATTAATCAAACTTCCTAACACGTAATCTGACAAGGACCTAAATCTCTAAAATTTGGTTTCTAAATTCCATTTAAAAATTTAGTGGCAACTCTTTTCAAACGGCTAAAATGTTTTTATGAAATAAAGGCATTCCCGTGGGGGATTTCCCTCATCCACAATAACCATGAATGAATAAATAAAGAAAGATACAACTAATGACTAATGTACTCTGCTAATGACATGCCACTCGAGTCCAAGTCCAAAGCGCGTCCCGTCACCCACGTAACAATCAAATACAACCTGTAAGCAAACTACTCCTCATATGATCGGAAATATCATGTGGATCGACACAGGCTATCCCGGAAAGAGGTGACAGTTTACACATCCAACACACGGTCAGTTTCAATAATATAAAAAGTCATACAAAGACAATAGACATGAATATGAAATGCAATATGAATGCACGAGAACAAGTCTCCAACATCACAACCCCGCAACCAACACTCTGGTACCAGGGACACACCCGCGGTACCCACAACCCGGTGACGGGACCGCAGCACCGCCTACCAAAACAGCCAGACCGAAACCCGTAAAAAGGTACTCGGGACACACCCGAGGTACCGGGCCCGAGAGCTAACCAGATCCCTTGCCAGACGACGTGACTCAACTGCACGTGTCCCTCTATAACTCAAGTCATTAATGTGCACATCCCTCTCGGAGTGGGAAGCTCCTAGAGGCGACCCAAGCATAAGATGGTCTCCCAACCGTCCTACGTCTCCACAACAACAAGTACCATCGTCGTAAATCTTCCAACAACCATCAACATACATGATGAACATATAAGCACAATATGAAATACGATATGTCAAGAACATGAATCCCAATGAGACATTTCCCAAACACGCTGTGAATACACGATTCCTGAATCATTCCGACTCTTGAGTTGTCACAAATCATCATCATGTTATAAAGCATTTCCGACACACACAAAAATGTCATTACCGTTTTCATTTACAATGGTGAATGTGATACAACTCTATCATGGATTCCAAGTGACAAATGCATGCAAACACACATTTACATTATCAAAACCGAGTAGGATCAACCTACCTTTTAGCAATCTCCATAAGCTACTCGAATCCGACACAATCCATCTTATAAAACCATCTCATCCTATACAAACCATGTAACAACTATCACAATACATCCTATGCTATAATATCGTACAAAACCCCTTATTATTACCCATTAATTACCCATATTACACATATTAACTACTAATTAATTACCCATAGCAAAACCCGCAAAAGTTAGGGTTCATAAGAAATAGAGAAAGGTGAGATCTTTACTTACAAGGTGAAAGGAAGGAAAGGTAAGGTGTGTAATCCCCTAGTGTAAGCTTGAATCCCATGGACAAGGTGCTTAGGATGGTTTTAGAGAAAAGGGAGAGGGTTTAGAGTGATAAGTAGAAATAGGGTTTAGTGTTAGGTAGGATAAGGTTCATGGGTTGTCTTAACCCGTGTTCTGACACAGTGCACTCGGTCGAGTGCTGAGTCCACTCGGCCATGTGCCACTAACTCGGTTGAGTACATCCCGTACTCAGCCGAGTGACCTCTATTTGGTCCACTGAAGGCTTCACTCGGTCCAATGCAGTTTTATCAAGTCTAGTCTAGGTCCCACTTGGTCTAGTGTAAGGTTATACTTTATTCCCGTGTAGTCCCTTGTCAAGTTAGGTGATCCTCTCACGCATCTCAAGGTTCTCGTACGGGTCCCATAATAATTGGGTATTACATACTTAATTATCCTGCAATAGAAGGGAGATGTAGCTTTGAAAGTGGGAGCATCGCTTCCCGAGCAAGGAAATATGACACGCCCAATGAGGGTGAAATTTGGAAAAGGAAAGGAACTTGCAATGCTTAACCAGATCACTCCCATAAAGAATTCCGCAAAATCAGGTTCGTAGAAGAGCAATACTAGGAGCTCATCCGTGGATGCTAGCCAGGGTTCAATAAATGGTCTGGATGCTGTCAAGCTCATTACTCCACGCATCATTGAGAGTAGTAAGAAGGAATTTGGTGCTATTGTAATGCACAACCTGCCAACGCTCCAGCTTGCTCCGCAGTTTCATTTAGATCACCAATTTCACACACCGATATTTTTCGTCAAGCTCGGCAAGAGATAGGCTCCATGTTCTTGAAAAAGCTAAAGAACGCGAGTCACCACAAAATTGCCGGAATCACAGCTTCTACTCATGAGACTTATCGAAGTATTCAACATCTTAATGGTGATGTGACATCATTACGGTGGATTCCTATGTGGTTGCAGTCAATGCTTACCTTGTGGTTCAAAGGTTTGCATCAGAGCGCCAACGATCCGAGTCTTTGGAGGGGGACATAGTTACACACCAACAAGAGGTTGATCATGCCAAATCACTCTTGGATAAGAAAATAGAGGAGTATCAGGTTCAAGTTGCAGAACACTCCACCATCCAAAGCCAGATAACTTACCTCGAGAATGAGTTAGGCAAGGCACGAGAGTTAAAGAACAAGTTAAGAAAGAACTTGGAGACGAGAGGCGAATCATTAAATGCACTAGAGAAACGTTTCGAGAATAATGCAATCAAGTCTTTAAAACGAGCTCGAGAACACCCCTACTATGAGTGATGAAGAAGAGGCTTCGCTTCCAGAGCAATGGGCATGTCTTGAGGAGATGCGGGTTTCTCTCACTATTGACCCATAGATAGTCTTTTGTCTCTTATGTACTTTTACTTTTGATTTCTTTGCAAGCTAGAAGAATGGTTGAAACAAAACTTTATGAATAAAAGTACTTTATCATTCATTGTTTTAACTTCTAGATTTGACTTCTCCTTTTTTTTGCATGAAAAGGTTTGTGATTAGGACTTGTGGTGTGGCCGCACTTGAGCAAAATATTTATTCAAGATGCCTATGTACTCGCAAAGTTGACAATAATAAAAACTTGCAAGATGAAGCCAACGTAGTTCATCAAATAGTTTTTGTTCGTTTTGGGGATGTGGCTGCACCTAAGTAAATGACTTACTCAAATTGTCTACGTACTCATAAAGCACCAAAGTAGCACTTTACAAGATCAACCTGACGTAGTTCAGAGAATAACTTTCTTTGTGTTTTTTTCCTTGTGTTTTTATTGAGTTTTTTTTTTTCTTGTTTTTTTTTTTTGTGTGTGTTTTTTTTATTCTAGTATGAAATTTAGGCTCATGCTCATGAGCTTATGCAGTTTAGGCTCATGCTTAGGAGTAGTAGCGCTTCAAGAATTTTCCGTTGATCGGTCCTATGCAAACACCATCTTCATCAACAATCTTATAAGCACCATTGGTGTATACTTCTTGTACGACGTATGGCCCATCCCATTTAGAAGCTAACTTACCTCCAGGTTTGTGAGAAGTAATGATTGACCTTCTTATTACGAGCACTAAGTCTCCTGCCTAAAAAGATTGAGAGCGCACCTTTTTGTTGAATATGCGTGACAACTGTGCTTGATAACACTGTAGCTTCTATTGTGCTTGCAACCTTTTCTCATCTAGAGCTTCCAATTTCGCCAAACACAACTTGTAATTGTCATCACTTGTAAGCTCTTCCTGAATGACAACTCTCAAAGATTGAATTTGAATTTATAATGGCAATACGGCTTCAAATCCATACACCAACGCATACGAGGTCGCTTGAGTGGGTGTCTTTTATGTAGTACGATAGGCCCACAATGCCTCGTCGATTCTCTCGTGTCAATCACGTTTGACTTTGCCACCACTTTCCGCAACAAGTTACATAGTGTCTTGTTAAAAGCTTTAGCTAAGCCATTTGCAGGGGAATTATACATAGAAGATTTGTATTGTTTAAACTTAAACTTTTCACCCAAACTTGTCATCAACTTGTTAAAGAACTGCTTGCCATTATCAGTTATGATGCGTTGTGGTACACCATATCGAAAGATAATATGAGTGCGAATGAAATCAATAACAGTTTCCTTCTTGACTTCACGCACACTGACAACTTCTGCCCACTTTGAGAAATAATCAGTTGCAACTAAGATGTATTCATGCCCATTTGATGCCTTTGGAGTTATAGGTCCTACAACATCTAGTCCCCATACTCAAAGGGCCATGACGAAATGGTAAGATACAAAGGATCTGGAGGCTGATGTATGAAATTTGCATTGAACTGATAAGCATCACACTTCTACGCAAAGTCCATGCAATCTTGCACCATGGATGGCTAATAGTACCCCATTCTTTTCACACAATCATGAAGCTTTAGGTTGGATTGATGAGCGCCGCAAACACCTGAATGAGCTTCGTACATGGCTTCAGAAGCTTCATTTTCACCAAGACACCTTAGACATTGCCCGAGGAAAGATCGTCTGTAAGCGTTTCCTTATAATATATGAACCTTGGAGCACGGCGAAGAATATCTACTTTATGTCTAAGGTCATAAGGAAGCTTTTGATGTTCCAAGAAATCGATGATTGGTTGTCAACAATCATCATTGTCAACTTGGTAAACGCTGATCATGTTAGATGACTCCACAATTTCTTCACCTTCTAATGGCGGTACTACCCAACGATTGCAAACTGGAATTATCGTGACTTCCTCTGCCCCTAGTGCCAATATGGCTGCAAGATTAGCAAGCGCGCCAGCCAACTTATTGGCACTCCTCGACACATGTCCGATATGAACAATATCCCACTTGTTAAGTAACTAGATTTCATATTGATGATAGGGAATGAGATCATCTTTCTTCATTTTGAATTCATCAAGGACTTGGTTCACCACCAACAAGGAATCTTCATAGATGTCCAAATCTTTGATCCCTATTTCAATCACCATTTGAAAGCCTAAGATTAGAGCTTGATACTCGGCCACATTGTTTGAGCATAGTTCAGTGAGCACAAAGGAGTAAGGCAACACGTAACCTTCGGGAGATAAAAATACAACACCAGCTCCGGCTCCATCACGTCTTGTTGCACCATCAAAGTACATTTGCCATGGCGGGAGCACATTGACATAGAATATCTCTTCACCAGGAAGGTCATCCTGAAGTTCCCATTTTGCGGGGATTGGGTGATCAACAAAGAAGTCAGCTAAAGCATGAAGATACTTGAGTAGAACTGCCATTTGATTGCCTTTTGAGGCCCGTGGACTAAGTTATACTGTTTGAGTATAACTGCCCACTTTGCCAAACGGCAGGACAAGACTGTCCTTCAGAGTATATAATTGATAGCAGGATCATTCTTTGAAGCTACATAGACGATATGTGCCTGCATGTAGTGCCTCAGTTTTTGAATTGCGAAGACCAGGGCCAAGAATATCTTCTCGATTGGAGAGTAATTCAGTTCAGCTCCTACCAAAATTCGACTTAGGTAATATAGAGCCCTTTATTTCGTATCTTCATTCACTTGATCACACAATGACCCCAGTGAACGTTCTTGTGCAGCTATGTAGAGGATAAGAGGCTTTCCTGGAATTGGTTCCCCCAATACGGGTGTAGATGACAAGTACTTTTTAATACTTTGAAAGGCATTGTGGCATTTGTCATCCCATTAAAATATAGCATCCTTCTTTATAAGATGACTGAATGGCTGACAACGTCCCGCAAGATTAGAGATGAACCTGCGAATGTAAGCCAAGCGACCTTGCAAACCACGTAGCTCCTTCAAACTTTTAGGCTCTGACATTTCTTGAATGGACTTGATCTTTGATTGATTGATCTCAATTCCTTTGTGTCGTACCACAAATCCTAACAATTTCCCTAAAGTAACTCCAAAGGCACATTTGAGCGGATTCATCTTGAGTTGGCATTTTTGCAGTTTTTCAAAGACGTTGTGAAGGTCATTGACATGGTCTTCTCTTTTCTTGGACTTAACCACAACATCATCAACATAGCACTCGATTTAATTATGGAACATGTCATCAAAAATCCGTTGCATAGCATATTGATATGTTGCTCCTGCATTCTTGAGACCAAATGGCATAACTTTGTAGCAAAATATCCCCTTCGGAGTGTGGAAGGCAGTGGCCTCTTGATCCTCAGGTGCCATGAGAATTTGATTATATCATGTTGTGCAATCCATAAAGGAAAGAGATTTATGTCCGATCGTTGAATCAGTCATGAGCTCCGTGACTGGCAAAGGAAAATCATCTTTTGGGCAAGCAAAATTGAGATTCCGAAAATCCACACACACGCGCAACTGGCTATTTTTATTTCTTACTGGCACGATGTTCGTAATCCATGTTGGGTATGTCACCTCTCGAATGAAACCGGCTTCAATGAGGTTGTTGACTTCTTTCTCAATTTCAGGAATCAACTCTGGCCTGATACGTCGTTGAGGTTGTTTCTTAGGACTCACACCTTTCTTAACTGCCAAATGGTGAACTGCAACTTTAGGACTTAACCCTGGCATTTCTTTGTAACTCCCAAGCGAAAACGTCCTTGTACTCAGTTAAAAGCTTGAAGTATTCATCCTCCTCCTTCTCTGTAAGAAGAGAACTAACATATATTGGTCGAGGATCCTCGGAAGTACCTAAGTTAAGCTCCTTTAGGTCCTCGATAGTTGATTGCCCCCATCCTCTAGCAATTCTGGAGCTTCATCAGCTTCGACTTCTTCATTAGCATTAGGCACCTCTTCTACAGTAATGTGATAAGTTATCATTATTTTATCTTCCAATTCTTCTCTACTACTGACTCTTGATGGTGTCGAAGTTTCACCAAGTCGCGACTTCCACTTTACTTTAAAAGATAATGACTTCTCTTGATTAATAAGGACCACAACATGCCTTTTTACCTTTAGGGGTCGCTCTTGCACTATGTTCATGACTTTTATATGCTTCATTCAGGAAGGGATAAAACTTCTGAGATCATTACTTACTTTCACCTCTTCTTCGCTTTGACTTGTTGAGACTTTATGTGATTGCTTATGATCTTTAATCCCATTGGGGTCTTTTAGGCGATCAAACACCAAACGAGATGGAGTTCCCAAACGTTTAAGCACCGATCCTTTCTTCTTCAAATGAGATTAGGTACTTGACTTATGAGCACAAGTGACGTTATCCTGAACGCCCAACCTCTTAAAGACGGAAAAACGATTCCTTAAAGGAATTTCTTGTTGTGATGGAGTATACCCCCTTAATCGATCGAACATAGAAGGAGCCACTCTTTTTGCAGGTGGTCGAATCCTATTGAAGACAGAGCATGATGGCGATACTGTGTCATTTGTATTTTCATCTCCTATCACTTATTCAGGTGTGATGCACTAAGAGGACAATGCATCTACTTTTCATTGAGCACTAATCTTTACCGGTGAAGGAGATTCATAGCCTAGACCAACCTTGGAGGCACTGAGGCTTCCCTCTTCCTTGAAAAGTTTCTTTTGAGTCTCGTTCAGTCTGTAAGGCTCAACATTTATAACTTTGCCCAGTGGAGTGGGATTTTCAAAGTCATATCCAGCGTTGGCCAACAACTTATATGCATTAGAGTTGAACACGCTGTTTTCTTGCCCCCGAGACGATTTGCTTGACGATGGAACGAACCCTGCAGGAGCATATCTCACAACTTGCTTTTCAACCGCGCTAGGTAGAGGGGTAACAAGCTTTAGCATCCACTCTTGCTTGATTACATGGTTGAACTTAGCTTTCTCTTTGCCCATTGTCTTTGAGCTATGATATTTTGCAAAAGGACTTTCACCTTCCTTGTGTCGTGACTTTGGAATATACCGGAGCACCGGAGTTGCATTCTTTTGGGGATCTTCTTCCTTAACTTGCACAACATGACTGACTTTGTCTTTGATTGGCTACTTTGACCCACTTCTATCTTTACATCATTGACATAAGTCTCTGGAGAGTTTGCAACTTCTTTTCCTTTGCCTCCCTTCCTAGTTGATGAAATAGTGGATGGTAAGAATTCACGTCGGGTTCACCAAAATTTTGTAACAACAAATTTTGTACTGCAATAAAACCGTAACACAAAATAGAGAAACAAATAAGTTTATAATAATATCAGAAAGTTATGTATACAACTTCTATTTTATCCACTGATTCAACAACGATACTAGAACTATATTGAGTCTACGGTCTTCGAGGCTCGCTTGCTTGACTTTAGCTTCTTGAGAGGGTCGCGTTGACTTGAATCTCTCTTCGATGCTTGAGTTTGATATGAGTTTCCTTGCGTAGGAAGCACGATTTTTGTGGTGCTTGTTGACTACTTGCAAGTGGGGTTGTAGAGAGAATTTGAGAGCTTTTGATGTCTCTTCTCTCCTCACTTTGACAAATGATTTTCTCTCTTGTAAAGTGATTTTTTCCTCAAAGAACTTTGCATCCGTGAAGAATGAATCGACCTTAGTAAAAGGCTTGACGTCACCATTGATCTTTCGCTCCACGATAATATTTTAGACATTGATGAAGAGTTGAAGCGACCACTCCATTTTCGTGTTTCCAAGGCCGACCTAACAACAACTTGAATGAGGTCTTTGCATCAATAACATGAAATAAGGTGTCAGAAGATAAATCATCCATGCTAAGATTCACACGAATTATGCCAACAACACGCTCGCCATTTAGGTTGAAGCCATGAATTACTGTTCGATTACTGGATAATTCATCCATTGTAATGCCTAACTCAATCATGGCTGCCTTCAGCATCAGATTTACACCAGACCCTCCATCGATCAAGATTGAGGACCCTGCAAAAACAGGTCGGACGGATCGGGTCAGAATTTAACAGGCCGAGTGTCTGACATTAACTTGAGGTAATATTATTGCTAATCTTGAGATAAGACTTACCAAAGTCTTGAGACAAAACTCATTTGAGACTACCAATAATCTACCAAAGTCTTAAGACTTTCACAATTTACTAGACATTTCTTCCAATTGATAATTGACATGTGTACCTCTTTTATTTTTCATTTTTTTTTCTTTATAAAGCTGAAAAAATTAAGTAAAATAAAAAGTAAAGTCTAACGTGACTCTGATTGATAACGTATAAAGTCTGAGGTGAGTCTTTGTGAGTATGAACAATATAAAATAAAAATAATAAAAGTTAGTAAAAAGTTGATGTAACAGGACAAAATCACGAAGACGGGCCTTCTGATAATCTTAACCTTAGAGTGGGCGCCCAGTAGAGTTAAGTGGGTATCTCTGTATGTGCGACGCATCTCATGTATGTAGTCTCTTATCCAGACGGCAAGCAGTGAGGCAGTGTGTAACGGAGTAGAGTGATAGAGTGACGCAGACGAGATGAGAAATAATAACCCAAAGCCCAAATCAAAGTGTGATCATCTTCATCACTACGACTCTTGTTGTTTTCCTTTTCCATCTCCAACTCTTGTTGTTTTCCTTTTCCTTCTCCATTACACCACTTTTGCCGCTAACTTTCCGCCATTTTTTTCAACCATTGTCTCGTATCCTCAACTGAATTTGCTGCGTATACCTCAGCAACTTCATCCATAATGTTACTATATAACTCCTCCTCAACTTCTCCTCCATTATTCCTCCATACACGCTCTTCTCTTTGCTTTCCATCCTTGAATTTCACCTCTTTTACCAAACCCTCACTCTCTAAATTCATTTCCATTGTTACTACTACTACTACTATTACTACACCTTCCACTCGTCTGTCATCCGCCACGCCGTTTCGCTGCTCAATGCCCCAACTCCATTCCATGGTTATTCCCCTTCCTCTCCTAATTACGGAGTACTTCATTTCTTTACTATGTTACTGCTCATATGTTTGAATTTGCCGAATTTAAACATATCATCCTTGTTTTACTTAATTTTGATTTAGCGTCATCAATTTTGCCCATGCGTTACTGAATTGCTAATATTAAGAATATGGCAACTGATATTCCTGCTGTTCAGCTGAACTAGTCAATGGATAATTACTTGTAACTATTGTGACTTCCATGGTGCAATACAAAGCAACAGTCCCTAACCGTGGATATAAACTTGCAGGGTCATTTACAGGGGAGTCTGACCAATTCTAGGGCATATTGGCCGACCAAAGATGCGATTGCCTGGAACATTGACATTGGAAACGGGTCTTGCTACCTTTACGCTAGTAAAACCGCTGCACTCTCATTTACAGATGCAGGGATACAAGGTCCTATTTTAACTTCAAATTCAATGTCATTCATTTCATCTTCAACTTCCCTTTGACAGCATACTAAAATAATACATCCACTTCTCTCTTGTTTCATTTGGCAGGCTATGATGTCAAGATACAGCTTGGAAATGATAATGACAGATTACCTGCAAAAGTGTTTTGATGACTTCATCTCAATCTAACTTTGATGTGCTTTCATATATCATTATGCGTGCTTTAGTGTATCCATGTAATAACAAGTTGTACATTCTTTGTGCCTTCGTGCTTTCCCTTCTCTCCATGTTTTAATTGTCTTCCCACTTCCCACTCCTCTCAGCGATTCTTCCTTTTGCCGTTATAATAGCTGACCCCAAATCATTTTCGGACTTTAACTGACTTAGGCTTTCTTATTTTTGCATCAACTCCTTCTCATCTCTGATTCTTGTTTACTGCTAACGTTCTAAGCATTACTGGAGTAGATTCGTGTTAGAGGGAGTGCTTCAGCCCTCTATTTTTGTATTGATAGATTTTTATTTATTTTGCGACTTATTAGGTGGTAGATAAATTTCCCCACATCAGAGATTACAGAGCCTTTAAAGTTCCCGCAACAGTGGATGCCAAAAGTCTGCTAACGTCTCAATTGGCTGTTGCTGCTATCAGCTGTAAGTTTCTAAATTCTAACCCATATCCACCTTATGTGTAACGCAAAAGAGTAGGAGTAAGGCTGTTCCATCATAATATTGCTCCTTCTGTAGATACTTATTTATTGGTGCAATCTTACTATGGAAGATTATCTGTTACTATATCTTCAGATTTTATCACTAAATTCTGGTCTTCTAAATACTGACAATTATTTTGATTATTAGCAAGATATCTTAATAGTCATTCGTTTATATCGTTATATCTTATGAGATAGATTGATCTTCACTATCCATTTGACGGATTTCCCTGTACACTTTGAAATATCACAGCTAATGGAGCATGCACAAATGCCACTGGGTTGCAGCTACCTGGTGTGATCGATGAGTTTTATTCATATGATGGCCCTCTGGGTGCTATATTCTCAGGAGATTCCATATCACTCTACTTATGGGCTCCCACTGCTCAAGTAAGATGTTTTTCCTCTTTCTTATTGACTGTTGGGTGTCCGTATGTAGAATTATGACTATGTCTGCTTTGCTGATGTCTTTGCCTGTGGTAAATTTTATCCAAACGATCAGGCTGTCTTTGCCAGCTTATATAAAAATTCTTCAGGGGGCGAACCTTTTGAAACTGTTCCACTGAAAGAATCTAACGGCGTTTGGAGTGTCTCTGGGCCTAGAAGCTGGGAGGGGTGTTACTATGTGTATGAAGTTGATGTGTATCACCATAGCACCCTAAAAATTGAAAAATGCTTTGCTAATGATCCCTATGCCAGAGGGTAAGCTAATTGTTTCTTGTGAACAATTCATAGTTAATTTACTATGGTACTTTTCAACTTCAGCTCTGAAATAACTATTATTTATGTAACTGCGAGTTCATGAACCTGATTCAGGATTAATGCTGATGGAAGCCGAACATTGGTGGTTGACCTAAACTCTGACTCTCTAAAACCTGAAGGATGGGATAATCTGGCCAATGAGAAACCCGTTCTTCTTTCTTTGTCTGACATTAGTATCTATGAGCTGCATATAAGAGATTTCAGGTGGGTTCTTACTATCAATCAAGTTTGCATCGTAAGCAAGGAATCACTAGTTTTTTTTTTACTCGGAGTTTCTTGGATACAATAGTAGGAGGAAAAGGAGGGACGGAAATGGAGTATGGTGTCTTCCTTCGAAATCATCTATCTAGCCTATGTTGGAAAGGAATTTATTTTAGCTTGTATGAGGGAAAATGAATCCCTTCAATTTCACCCCTTCCATTTCCTTCCAACTCAACTTGGTATCCAAAGAAGGATAATTGTTTCCCTCTTTTTTCATCTTAATCTCTCCATCTGATTCTCTATTTAATATGATGAATGATGAACACATGATTAATGTGTACTGCCTAAATTTGGTGAGAGCGATCCAACTTTTGATCTACTTGGAAAACCTCGAATTGTTGGCCTATGTTCTTGTTGATTCTGTACTGAAGTGACTACTGTAGAGATAATTCCATAATAATGCACACAAATATATTTACCATTGGTGTGTTTAATATCAAAATCAACTCAAACATAATTTAATATAGTTGATAGTATAAATACGGTAGATGTACTTACTGACTATGGCTTACATGGATGGTGGACTAATCATCATGATAGACATTGGCCTTCTATAATTTGTTTCAGGAGTAGTCAGAGTAAACTAATTATTAATGGCGCTTTCTTTTCTGGTAGTTGATCTGTTTGTTTCTGTTGCGACTCACTGATCATCTTCAAGGAATTCTGATGTTATAATAGTTCACAGCTTGTTTTAACATTTTGTTGTATGCTTGTATTTATATTTGGATTTTTTGCAGCGCGAATGATCCTACTGTGGATCCCAAGCTTCGTGGTGGATATTTAGCTTTCGCAACGCAGGTATTTGTTTAGAATTTAGTCTTTTCTCGTATTGTCTCAAAAACCAGTCTTCTACCAGCAGCTGTTTTTCTTTCCACATATATTTTAAATGATTTAAGTTCTTTTTTTGGAAGATTTGAACCTGTGACTGCACTTCGAATTTATTCTGGTTATGTGAAACTTGTAACTAATATTCTCAGATTTTGTTGTACGATTTTCTGAGATAACCTTCCATACAACGAACTGGGAATACGAATGTAGAATATGATCAAATAGCATTATGGACTTCTGGCAATATAGCTACTTCAAAATTAGACTCCTTAAGTTTCATTTGTAGCTATCAAGCCCCTTAACTTTCATCAAAAGTATAATTCAACCTCATTTTTTAAATTTTCATCAAATTATTATCATAAATATCATTTTATAATCCAATTTATCAAATATAAATATTTTTTTTTATTATAAGTTTAGAATTTTTATATATCATATATTAAATTTTAAGTGTTACTTCTCATAATTTAACAGTATTTAGACGATTTATTATACATTTAAGAATACTTTACAAATTTTATACAATTTACTAAACATGTACGGAATATTTAAAAGTGTTCTTCAATGATTAATAAATTGTCTGGAATAGTAAAGCTTAAATAAGTAATCTAGTATTTAATAAATTGTATAATATTAATATAAAATGATTTTTGGTTTTAAGAGGTGGAATTTTACTTCTTGGTGAAATTTAATGGGCTTAAAAACTACAAATGAAGCTTATGGGGCCTAATTTCACAATTGAACAAAGTTAAGGGGTTTATTTACCACTTTCGCACTTCAAAATGTATGCTAACCAGAATAGTCAACGCTTAACTTGTATCCAAAGCTGCTAAAAAACACAAACTCAAGGTGAACTGGCTCTACAAAAACAACACTTGTTACAATTTTTAGCTCACTTGATGAACGTGCTCTGTGAAATAGTTCTAGGCCATGCTAATATTTTCAAGGGTAAGAATCTTTGGTGGCAGTACGCAATTTGAGTATCTTTCACAAATATAGGAAAGGGGCAAGTATTCTCTTGTGTAATCACTGATTTGCTAATATTTGTGAATCTCGATACATCTTACCTATGTAGTCTATTCTGGCTAAGATTATTCAGATATAACTTCAATCAAGATAATCAGTATAAGAATACTAGAAATCTACTGTTGGTGAGTTAAGTGTAATTACCGGTTCATTTGGCGTAATTTAAGGTTGTTTTGTAGATGGGTAATTTCTAAATAACATATTGCGAGTTCGGGAAGTACGGAGTGTACACTCGCTAAATTATTTACGGAATTACGGAATAGTTTTCGTTCGAATAAATATGACTGAGGCGGAAATTAAATTTACCGCGTAAATACCAATTTTACGGAATTTTCAAACTCTTTGCAATGAATCTGATTTTCAAGGGTTGCAATTGTTGGGAAATTCATTCCCGTGTTTCCCCTCTTGCTTATATAAATAGCCTAAGGATTGAATGGAAAAACACAGAAAAATTCCATCTTTTGCATTTTAGAAAATCGTAACAATCTACACAAAATACTTCTATTTTACGTCTCTGGTTTTTGTGCCAAAAATCAGAGGGCACCGTCTTATCTCAATAGGAAGTTCGATTGCACCCAGGCACTGATAAGGGTCGAATTATTCTATTAGGAAAGTGGAGTCGATTCGGTGTGGTTAACAATTGTCAATTCATATTCCTGCAATATAATTTCCTAACATCTACTGCATTTGCTCTGATTGTTTCCGTATAGAACAGTGGTTCATGTCTAATTAATGTCCTACATGAAGGATTCAGCTGGTACTCGACATTTAAAGAAGCTATCTGCTGCTGGTCTTACTCATGTCCATCTGCTACCAAGCTTTCACTTTGCTGAGGTGGATGATAACAAAGAAAAGTGGAAGTTTATAGGTAAGTTTTCTTGTATTGCCCTATGTATTTGACGCTTGTGTGTTTAGGTCTCAGTTAAGTTATATCACTGGCAAATTATGATCAGTTCAGCTTATGTTAGCATTAATAGAGCTACAATACTTTTTTTTCTTAGGCACATCACTTATTTTACATATCCTAAAAGGCACCGTACTTTATAAAATAGTAAAAGCGTCTTATATGAGTTTTAGTTTTTAAATATTTGCTTTCGGCTGAACCATTTGAGGATATTTGTCCTCCATACTCACGAAAGAGAATTCATACTGCGTTTGAAGTATCGTCTTTTTTTGTTGTCGACCACGCAAACTAGTGTACTAAAATTTACTTGTACATACGTCACTTCGAATGATTGTGTGAAAATGACAGGAAATACCAGGGCCATTATCACACTACTTGCACCACAGCCTTTCGTATAGCTATTTATCTCTTCATGTCATATCATGACATTCGGTACTCCTGAGTCCTGATAACTAGTTGTATGAATTTTAGCAGAACTAAGCTCCTTTAGCTGTTTCTTTTTGTCGACTTGTCTATGTGCTCCTATAAGTTTCATTATTTTTAGTTTTGTGATTTAATCTTATGGAAAGTTTCTGAAGTATGTGGCTGGGCATTTTTTTTTATTTCTTCAAGGAGTTTTTTATCCTAGGGATATATTTCCTGGTAAGGGTATATGTAACATTGGTGAATATACAGAATGGTTCAAAGAGGATTAAGGCCACCATAAAGAATATTAGTAATTATTTTTCTATAGTTCCATGGCTAAATTCTCTATCCTTTTCCATGAGTGTTGAGACATTTAGTTTAAGACATCAATAATTATGCGATTGTCATCATTATTCCATTAACCGAGAAATTCATTGTAGATCCTAAGATATTAGAGTCGCTACCACCTGATTCAGAAGAGCAACAAGCTCAAATAACTGCAATCCGAGATGAGGATGGATATAATTGGGGGTAAACTTTTGTTATATTCAATGTTGCCTGAGATATGAGTCTTCCTTTGTCCAATCAATCTCATATTATGTTTAACACTACTTGGCATAGATATAATCCTGTTTTATGGGGAACCCCTAAGGGAAGCTATGCAACAAATCCAGATGGTCCGTGTCGCATCATTGAGTTCAGAAAGATGGTCCAGGTATGGCTCTGGCCTTTTATTTTCTAGAGAAAAAATTATATTTTCTTAAGCCAGTATTCAGGTTTTTGAAAATTTATTCGGTTAAAAGAACTCAGTAAATGTGGTTTCAGGCACTAAATGGTATTGGCCTTCGTGTGGTATTAGATGTCGTATATAACCATTTAAGCAGCAGTGGGCCACTTGATCAAAATTCTGTCCTGGACAAGGTTTGGTTTCATATCTTGATTTAATGTTTGATACAAAATAAACCTCCTTTTCTAGCCTACCATTAGTGACATACGGTATATAAAAGATCGTTCCAGGCTACTACTTAAGAAGAGATGCTGATGGTTCTATCGAGAATAGCACATGCATGAATGACACAGCTAGTGAGCATTATATGTTCGAACGTCTCATTCTGGATGATCTATTGTCTTGGGCTGTCAATTATAAGGTGATTTGACGATTTACTCTTTTGCTGCTTTAATCATTTTGAGACTGTTGCTATAATGCTATTGTTGAAACAAATGAAAGAAAGAATAGGGTTTTTCTATCTGCATAAATTATTTATGCACTGTTGGGAAACATAGAGGGTAAGACATTAATCTGTTTGTTTTTTCTTTGTCTACTGTCCGAGAAGTCTGGAAACAACCATTTCGGGTTGCTAACACTGGGGCACGGCTGCGTAGGTCCGATCCCCCCTTACCCCACCATTTACAGACCTTTGAAGAACTGGGTTAATGTTGTTGTTGTACACATTCTGAGAAGATTCGGCGTAACTGTATCAATGACATTTGTCATTTGCATGAATCAAATAAATTGCAACAATTATTTTATGTTCATTCTTCATTTTGATATTCTTATGATCTAAACTTGCATGGTTTATTCATTAATATGTCAGGTTGATGGATTCAGATTTGATCTTATGGGCCACATAATGAAACATACAATGGTATGGGACTCTTACTTGTGGGATATGTACCTGCTTCTGTTAGTTGCATGCTTAGTGAATTTTAATGATGAACTTCACTTTGTTATAATTAATAGAACAAAGGTAACAAGTTACAGCAAAAGGACGCCTGAAGATTTGACTGCCAAACTGTATAGGTTTGTTATATGCAAGGATGCTTCTAGCGATGAGTTGCTCTAGTTGACTTGAGGCTTTGAACATTTTTTGTCTTTTAGGAAATTATAAATGTATATGTGCAAAGATCTACTATCATTCTCTAACAATTCAATGATTAGCCGCTATGGACATCAGGAATCTTGCAATCTCGTGACTTCTCCATAGTTTATCCGTGGAATGTTATTGCATGAAATGAGCTCTGCTGGGGTTGTACCCAGGAATCATCTTTTTCTGCTAGCCACTCTCTTCTGCTCTCTTGACTGTTTATTAGTTAGTTGGATACTCAAATACTGTCAAAGTGTGGCAATCGTAATTTGACTTCTCCTATAGTAATCGTTCTTAGCTTACATAATTATTTAAGCTTTTCTTCTACTGTTTTCTTGTGATTAATTTGTTACGATGTTACTTTTTGTTATCAGTTTTCTGTCTGTCCATTTATCATGGTGCAGCTGTTTCTAAATCAAATTGTGAACCGTGTTCTGGAGGGATTTTAGTCAATTCTCTTTATCTTCTGCGTTCTTGCTGAAATTGTGGGATTGACTCGATCATTCCCTTACATTGTCTCCATTAGATATAGGTCCAGACATCAATCAATTTAAAAGTCGTGTTAGCTTTTTCTTCATGGAAGTATGTTGCATACTGCCAGTGGTGTTTGAACTTGTATAAAACTTTAAAATTGTTGCAGGTGAAAGCAACAAGTATGCTCCAAGGCCTTTCAAAAGGCAGGGATGGCGTAGAGGGTTCAAGCATCTACATGTGAGTTTGAAGTCAATTTATCCCTTGAACTGAGTGTGTCGTTCTTGTAATCTGACTCGGTCTGTTTCGTTTTTGTTCACTTTTCAATAGTCACCTTTTTGGTTCTATTATTTGGTTTTTGAAATGTTTCTGGTTGTAGATATGGTGAAGGATGGGACTTTGGTGAAGTTGCAAACAATGCACGGGGTGTGAATGCTTCTCAACTGAATCTTGGTGGAACTGGAATTGGAAGGTGTGTATTGTATTTTTCCTCCGCTTGTTTTCAATCTGAATTGTTGCTTTTCCTTCTGAAATTTGACAACTGAACTACATAATTAATTCCTGGAGTAACGAACACTTCTAAAGAATGAAAGGGAAGGTTGATGTACTGACTACTGACAAAAAACAAAAGAGCTATACTGGTTTGTACATAATCCAATATGTATGACATGTAATCAAATGAAACTGGCAGACAGCTGATCCTTTATTTAATCTCTTTAAGACGCTTAGTTAACATTATTTTCTTTGTGAATAAAAATGCTTCAAGTGTTCAGAGTGCTCTTTATCATACCTAAAAACAGATTTTTGATCAATGCGATTTTCATATAACCGTGCTGAACTTCTGTTCAGTTTTAATGATCGAATAAGAGATGCGATGATTGGTGGCGGTCCTTTTGGTCCTCCCCTTCAGCAAGGATTCGTGACTGGTTTGGCCTTAGAGGTAAGGTATACTTTAGCTAAGCTACTGATATTTGTAGTTCTTGATTGTATTGTTCTATAACCGAATAGGACAAGCTTATTAGGTTGCTGAAATTTCATTAGAGAGCCCATCAATATCTGTAAGTAGACGCTTATGCAGAAGTCAGTATATCTAGAGTGACTAGTGACATAAGTTGTCACTTCCATCTACCTGGACAGTGGACACGTATTAAATATCTTTTTTGTACCTGTGTATTATCCGTTTCGGAAATCAGTTGGCGCCTCGTAACTTTTAATTACATGAATATTCCAGATAGCATGTGAGAGAAACTCATATGAGAGGATTTGTGGTTATATGTTGGAGAATAGGTTGCGGTTATCTGGTTATTAGTGCAGTTGACAAAAAACCTAGGGTTCAATGTTTCCTCATACTTTGATCTGTTATTTCTGTTCCTGCCTTTCTTTCATTCTTTTTAATTGTTCGTGGTATATGGCGCAAATCATTCGAAGAAATATTGTTTTAGCTATATTTTGACGGTTGTGGCAGTGTGAGTGGAGGCATGTAACAGTTTCAGTCTAGAGATGCTACCAAGTGTCTAACTGCATAGAGTCTAAAGTTGAAAGTGTTTGTTACCTTATTGTGCTTTGGATAGGTATTACAACCCTTTCCTTGTACTTTATTAACTACTCGCGCATTTTTTTATGTATTTTGCAGCCTAATGATCATGACCATGGTTATAAATCAAATGCAGACCGTATGCTTGCTTTATCAAAGGATCATATCCAGGTTTTATACTTCCTTACCCTTTAAGTTGGTGTCATGTTATGAATCCAACAACAGATCATGTTTCTTTTCTGGGATCATTCCTATTGTGACACAGTGATAAAAAAAAACACTTTCTGGAATTTGATATGATACATTGAACTATTCTTACGCGATTTTTAATTTAGAATTATTCTCTTTTTTTTATGTGGTAATTTTGATATGTTTATTCTTTTTTTTTTTTTTTTCGTATGCCTTGTTGAGATTTTGGTGAGCTGAAAATAATTATTGGGCCTATATTGGTAGGGAATTGGTGAGTTCGACTGCTCGAGATGGAGTATAAGCATAGTTTTAAACATCAGCCACGACCAAGTTATAAAGGATTTGGGGTTTAGCGCGACCGCATTTGGCCGCGTTATAAGGCGATAGTGATCGCATTTAGTGAGAGTAGGCCGTGACAACCGATACTGCGACCATGACCTGACTGTAACACCGTACTTACTGTAACACGTATACCCCGGTGCTCTAAAAGGCTCCCATATATGCAATCTGACCTATTTGTTGAAATTCATTATGAAAAAAATTGCATCAAAAATACAACTAATTAACTAATTGCTACTGAACAGCCCCAAAAGTGCAGATATCGTAATGACCCATTTAGCTTTATTCCATCATTTTCCAAATCCAATGAATAAACCTCTCTTTGGCTTATGTGGAGATGGAAATAGAAACCCTTCTTAATAGTGTCATTTGCTTGAAATGTCATTGTCCACCAACAATGTTGGAATTTGATCAGTTTTTTGGATCTTCAGAAGAAAGTTAACTTAATAGATGCCTTTTACATTGTACTGTTTCCACATTCACTTTTTTACAGGTAATGTTTCCACATGACCACATGAAATTGATTTCGTTTTCATGATTTCAATTGTAAAAATTAAAATTTTCTAATTCAATTCCAAATCCAATTTCATAAAAGTGGGAAATCATGTGGAATTCAATTCCAATCTTCAATTTCTGAATGATGTTTGGGACACCCCATGGAATTGGAATTGGATTGGGCGGGAGCGCTACAGTAAGAGATCAGTTAAAATTTATAAATTACACACTAAAATTTTTGTTCGCTTGTTTTCACTAGGTTGGGATGGCTGCAAACTTGAGGGACTATGTCTTGACAAATTGTGATGGCAAAGAGGTAAAAGCCCTGCTGAGCATTTAATTGGCAAGAACCAACGAATGCTAACCCTGGTATTCGGGTTCTGACTTCCGTGGAGGTCCAAGTTTCTCAAACATTAGGTGGTGCTATGTACAGAAGCCCAAAGTGCTGCTAGATTTCGTTCTTAAAAGATGGTTTAAAGAAGCAAATAATATCCAAAAAACCGATGGATGCAGAACAAATACAGTAGATAAACTAGAGAAAAAGAAAAAAACTAGCTTTTTAATGACAGTGATAGTGATGAAAACGACACATATAGGGCACATATAAATGATTTAATAAACAACATACGAGTACTTTTGTGAGTTGTGTTCTAGATGTCAATTACATCCACATAGATCTTTCAGTTTGTGGTATGTGATATAGAAGTCTGTATTTTAATGCTCCTAGGAGTCCTAACTCCTAACCCCTTTTTTCATTCTTATTCTAAATTTCTGATCTCTCTTACGGAACTTTTTCACCTGTCTATCTTAGCCCTTTCTACGTAGTACATACATAATTTATCTTAGTTACTCCCTCCATCCCATTGATATAGTCCCAAATTTATTTAAGGTTGTATTTAAAAAAAAAGTGATGAAATAACATCATTATCCTTTTGCCTAAAAGGAAATGTGGTCAAATAATTGGGATGAAATATTACTATTTACTTAAGCAGGGGGCAAATGGGATGTCACTATTTATTGGATTTAGAAAGGGATAATTATTTTGGGGCAACTCAAAGGAAATAGGGACAATATAAGTGGGATGAAGGGAGTATTTTTATGGTCTGTTGGCATTCCTTACGAACTACATTCCGCATTATTGTTAGATTGAAGAATTGTTTGGCTGTGGACGTCATCTTGAAACCCTTATTATAAGTTGACTGAACACTTGCATGAAGTTTCCTCACAGGTAAGAGGTTGTGAAGTATATACCTTTGGTGGATCACCTGTTGGATATGCAATGCAGCCGGTAGAAACTGTAAGGCTTTGTTGCAAGCTTATCTATTTTATTCAAACAATGAGACTGCACACAAATAATACTTCCTGTTATGATACACTGCATAACACATTTTTACTATTATATGAATTATTGCCTTCAGGTTAACTATGTCTCTGCTCATGACAATCAGACCTTGTTTGATATTATAAGTTTAAAGGTAAATTTGTCTACTCTGACAAATCAGTGTCTGTCAGTTCCAGTCCTTCTGTGGAACCTAACATGAATTCATTGCTTCAGACACCAACAGATATGACAGTGGATGAGAGGTGCCGAATGAATCATATTGCTACTAGTATCATAGCGCTCTCACAGGTTAGAATACCTACTTTTTCTTAAGGTTTCTCGCAAATTACTTGTGATGTTAATGCTTATTGGTTGTGTTTAATAGCCGATAGTAATTCGTAATAAGTTTCAAGATTCTTTGGACGATACAATCGAAAGCAGTAATAAGTCCAGTGGGGCATGAAGAAATTTGTTTTAATTGGTTTTTGGGGAAGAGGTTTGCTAGGGATTAATCCTAGGGCATTTATTGCTCCTGTTTATTTATATATACTTTTGCTGGGGTAGAAGTGCATCCCTTTGCAACGAGCTAGTAATTCACATCTCCTAACATATAAGCATCACTGCTGAATGCGGATCGCATGTTGTCGAACTGCACTCAGCCAGTCAGTCGAGTCCTTAAATGGTCCAGATTATTAGTAAACTTGCATCAATAATTTAAAAAAAAAAAATAGATGTAGTGCTTGAATAAGACACATTATCTAGGAACATTTTGATTTTCTGCAAAAAATTGGCAACTTACCCCAAGAATAACTGAAGAGTGCCTTGTATCGGGTCAGTGTAAGCACTCGGCTGTTTAAGTTTTGTGTGGCAATGGTTAGTGATGGCGGCTATGTTCAAACATATCAATTGAGGAAGCTGCCTGGTGTCATAGCAGCATTTTATACCACTTGTCCTATATGGTAGTGTTAGGTGTCACCGTGCCAGCATAAGCTGAACACATTGATGATAAGGGCATAAAGAACATCAGGTGTGATCTTACTGAAGGACGACTGCTGGATATTCCCAGTGCATATTGAAGGTATGATTATAGCCTGTTGACAAAAAAGTCTACCCTTACAAGTAATGTGATTAAACACACGTTAGAATCTTAGAATAGTGGGAAGTAACACACGTTATGTAGGAATGATAAAGAAAAACGGATCAATGGATAAGCCCTTTCAAAGAAATCAATCCCTGAGGTCTATTTGAGATGAAGTATAACTTCATTGACACATAATTGTCCACTATGTTTAAAACCTGTATTCGGCTGCATGTATTGAACTTCGGGAAGATAATTTGTCTCATTCTATTGATAGGTAATATTAGTTTGTTACAAGCACGCAGCTGATATCTGCTAATGCTTTGAAGCTGTAGCTAATATAGATCTATATGCTCCCAGTGTAGTATGTGGTTTATTGTATTCTTAATTGGCTTTGAAATTGAAGGGAACGCCATTTTTCCATGCTGGAGATGAGATGCTTCGCTCCAAATCGCTTGACCGTGATTCATATAATTCTGGTGATTGGTTTAACAGGTCTGTCATTATGATATGTGTGCTCTGATGTACACTGTCCTTTTCAATCAATAAGCCTTGTTTTCTGTTTTCTGCGAGTGAAATTTTGAAAAATGGGCGTATAGCCGTACATTACTGAAATGGAGGAGTATAGATTAGCATCTTAAATTGTTGTGGCTTGTGGATTTCAATATTGATTTTCACAGAGACTTGGTGTAGACATCAGTAGTTATATACTGTGATTTGCCTAGCCACTAATAGTATTGGTTCATCCCATTATCAGATTGGATTTCAGCTACAATTCCAACAACTGGGGTGTTGGCCTTCCTCCGAAGGATCACAATGAAAATAACTGGCCTCTGTGAGTTCCTTCTTTCAGAATTATTTGTGAAATATTTTTCATATCTACCTATAGTGCTTCTGCGTAAAGTACCTTTTTTTTAGTCATTCTCATTTTGAATGCCCATCCGGTTCCTATGTTTTTAAATATACCATTTCAGATTCAAGCCGAGATTGGCAAATCCATCTTACAAGCCTGGCAAGAGTCACATAGTTGCTGCTGTTGAGAATTTCACAAACTTGTTGCAGATCAGATACTCTTCACCACTTCTCCGCTTAAGGACAATGAAGGATGTGCAGGTGAGACCATCTCTCTGTTTTTTCTTTGTAGAAGGTTAGGATGTTAGTTCTAGTTTTCAATTTACTACGACGATATCTGTAATTTTCCTGTGCTACTAAGTATGACATCCAATTCTTTAGATTTGCAACAATTTTGCTGTCTTTTTGGTCCAATTTACAGGATTTGCTACATTTCTGTTAGTAGCAAACAATAATAAAGTCAAATACATTTGTCCAATTTACCATCTCTGTGGTTTTTTCCTTGTAGACGGTTAGATCATGTTTTTAATTTACTACGACAACATCTGTAAATTTTCTTGTGCTAATAAGTATTTTGTCCAATTCTTTACATTTGCAACAATCTTGTTTTTTTGGTCCAATTTACAGGATTTGCTACATTTCTGTTAATAGCAAGCAATAATCAAGTCAAATACGGAATAGCATTTTACATTTACTATGTCTAAGAAACTATCGTTTCACCATAGGCAAGTTGGGCGCCTAAAATTCTATTCAAAAGCACAATGTTAGAAATCAAAGAAGTGGAAAGATTACAAAAAGATGATACTATATCTGGATCTGGATTCTGGCACCAGACATCTCATCTCACTAGTATAAAAACTCAGAAACTTGCTCATACTCATGCTAGATATTTTTTTTCTCAGGATAGAGTACGCTTCCATAACAGTGGCCCGTCTTGGGTTCCTGGGGTTATAGTTATGAGCATTGAAGATGGTCATGCAGGTGCTCCTGGATTGTCACAATTAGATCCAAAGTAAGCATCTTTATCGAACGCTTTGCATTTTCTCAAAGTAATTAAAGCACGAAAGCTACTGATTTGTTACTTCCATACTTTACTTTGGTTGCGTGTCAACACAATGGTATTTCAAGATGACACTCTTGACATTTCATTTTAGGTCAAAAATATGAAACTTTTTCATAAAATGACATTGGCTCCTGACTATGAATTGATTCAAACTTATGGTCTCTTCTTTTTTTTCCTCACCCCTATTGGCTCTTGTTCCCCTTACAGGTTCCAATACATAGTTGTAATCATAAATATTCGTCCCTCTGAAGTCTCACTTGCGGATCCTGTACTTCGAGGAAGATTCCTTCAATTGCACCCAGTGCAGGTAACAAACTGAACCTCATGCAAGGACTCTTGTTAATCATCAACTGTCACGGAGTATATTTCAGTATTTCTCATGAATTATGTAAACTTTATATGGATTTCTGCATGTTCAAGTGTTCTATTTGATTAAGGAATGGGTTTGAATTTCAAGTCCGTAAACACTATCGACCCTATACTGGCTACTGGGTCCTATATAAAGAACTTTGGTAACCTGATTTGCGTACGAATTTCGTCCTAGGTTGATGGAACCCCAAACCATGCAAGATTATGACTACAATTATATGATTAGTTACTCTAACCAAAACCTTCCAAGATGATCACTCCATGTTTTTTACTCTAATTGCCCTTTCCTTTTATGCAGTTGGTATCAAACGATATTATTGTCAAAGAGTCGAAGTATGAACCTTCTTCTGGATGCTTCACTATACCTCCAAAGACAACTGCTGTGTTTGTGGAACCAAGGCACAACTAGATAAGATTTATGGAAGGTGTTCAATGTTCCAACTAAAATGGCTGTCGAAAGTTTATGATAGAAGTTCCAAGAATAACCTGCTACAAAAGCTTCTTCAAGTTCCAGCTCAAGAGCATTCCCTCTTCATACAAGATTAGGCGCGACAAGACCTCTCTTAGTCTTTCTACACTCGTGCTTTCTATGTCGTCAAATACTTATACTGCTTGCATTTACAGTTCCAGCATGAATAAGGTCTCTGTAAGTTTTTCCCAATAAGTTAATAAGCTCTCTGTATCATATATGTTCTTCCTAATTTCATGGCGGTGTTCTCCCTTAAATAAGAAGAGTTTCTGTAACTCGGATTTAAAGAGAAAAATAAGCTTAGTATGATCTTTGGCTGTCCTTCATAACCCTTTGATGATCGAATAATCAATTTTGGCCCATATTCTCTACCAATATATGGGTTAAAAATAACGGAATTACTTTTTTCACATATGGACTTTATTCTTTTACACACACTTTTTCATAAAGTTTCCATATCATACCCTTTTTCTTAAACATAACCAAATTAATTCTCACACATACATCTTTCCCTAAAATTGAATCTAATTATTTGTAAAACCTTGAATAATGGATTATTCTCCAATTAGTAAAGTAATTTTGTTTTGTAACAATTATTAATACATTTATCGAAATTATTGTGTTTAATTTTAGTAAAAATAATATGCTCAGCAATTAGTCTGTATTATTAACTAGGGTTTAAGAATTAAGAGCGGTGACGGCACAGTAATTAGGGTCTTTGACGGTTTTTCGGGGTGTGAGTGGTGGTTAGGTGGGTGGTCCGGTGACGGGGCAACGATGAGGGTGGTGCGTTAGTGAGATGAGGGTTGTGGTCGGAGTCGGTTTGCGGTTCGATTAACGTTGTTGTCGGAGTCGGGTTGTCGGCTGGGTGACGGTTGGACTGGACTGGGTGGTGCGAACGACTAGAGAATGAAGTGGTTGGTCTTCTTGTCGGCTGGGACAAGGGTGGTGGTGGTAAGGTGGTGGTGGGGAGGGAGATGACGGAGCTGTGTTGCTGTCATGATGTTTTGTTTTTCTCTTTCTTTATTTTTTTAATTTGACGGTAGTTGTACTTAGTTTGGCTTTTTTTTTTCTTTTAGTTTTTAGTTTTTTTCTTATTCATTGATTTTTTTTATTAACTATAATAATAATTTTTATTTATGAAGGTTTAATGTATACTGATTTAGTCTCACTAAAACTGATTTACATCTTAA
>VHZZ01013409.1:29620-45819 GCA_009801015.1 Silene noctiflora | reverse complement strand
TATTGTTGTTTTTATGTTGTTTGCGTTGACAGTAACTGACCCCGATTCATGTTTGAAAACTGTGATGATCCATTCGGGGATGGTGAGCAGATGTTGAGCAGGTTTAGCTATATGTGCATGGGATGGCTGGGCGATCATCACGAATAGAGGCTTCCGCTGAGTCGGTGTCTTTTGGATAGTTTAGTTATGAGACTTTGTTTTTGGCTTTGTATTTGGTTAGACTGTTTTGGTAAACGTTGTAATCACTTAAGTTGTTATTTAAAGTTGTTTCTTTATTGTCTTGTGATTATCATTGCCTCGGGAAACCGAGATGGTAGCATCCTTATGCCTAAGGTAGCCTTGGTAAGGCACTTTGGAGTATGGGGGTGTTACACATTTGTTGAGTTTGAGGAGACTTCATTGAGGAGCCCTTCTAGCTTGGTTGCTTGATTGTGAAGAATAGTAAGAGGTAAGGTTTCCCTACGTAGTCTTGATAGTATGAATGTCCATTAATGCATTAGTTATTATGAATTGCATAATCTTCATAGTAATTGCATGATAACATGGATATTGGTAATTAGGGTTTCATGGCATGTTATGAGGTTACTTAATCATGTTGGTATTTTGATAAGTGGATTGATAGCATAACATCACTAGTTGCATTATAACATGATTATTGGAAAGGCTTGGTGATTTCATGGTCGATTCTTGCAAAGCATGTGAATTCTTGCCTTAAGATGATCTAATTGTTACATGGAAAGCTTAATTGACTTATTTTCATTCTTGGTCACTTGTGATGGTTGGAGATGTTGGATGGAGGTAATTGTTGGTGGTTTGTGATTGTTATGGAGACGTAAGACGGTTGGGAAATAGTCTTGCGCTCGGGTCGCCTTTTGGAGCTTCTCACTCCAAGAGGGATGTGCACATTAAGGACTTGAGTCATGGAGGGGCACGTGTGGTTGAGACATGTCGCCTGGCAGGGGATCTGAGTCGCTCTCGGGCCCGGTACCACGGGTGTGTCCCGAGTACCTTGTTTTAGGCTCGATCCGGTGATTTGGTTGTGGTGTTGTGATGCCGTCACCGTGGTTGGTGTTGGGTGAGTTGTGGAGTTGATGGTTATACTTCATTGGTCATCATAGCATTGCATTGTAGTTAGCATTTCGCATTCACGTCATTTCATTGAGGATTTATATTATCATGACTAACCAAGCGTGTTTTCAAATGTCAGTGGTGAACCATATGATGATTTCCGCTCATATGGGGAGCAGAGGCATGACATGTTGTATTTGCATTCATTGGGGGCTTGGAGCGGTTTCACCTTAGTTGTCACCTTTCTTGTTGTTATCTTTTTTACTATTCTTAGATTCCGCCTTTATTTCGATATGGTTGTATCATTTGGGGATTAGTGTTGAATCCCATAACATGTAACCTAATTATGTAACTATAACTTATCTAGTTTACTTTAAATCGCTTTAACATACTTGCTTGAAACGCTTATTATCGGAATTTGCACAACAAAGGTTGGGAAACCAAGCCTTGTAGCACCCCTTAAGTTGGGGTTGTCTTGAGAAACGCTTCTGGCTTTTGGGGGTGTTACATATACATATAACATACAAAAATCATACGTATTACATACTAAAACCATTTTTTGTACATACGTATGTAATTCAGTATGATTTTTTGGAAAAAAAAAACAATTAACAATTTTATGTGTAAATTTTTTTGAAATGTTGAAAATAGAAAAATTTGAATATTTTTTTTACCCTTTTAATTATATATTTTGTCATGAAAATTTTTTATTCCGACTTCTGATTTTAACAACTACCTAACAAAATATTTTACAATTGAAATTTTTTTACAAAAAATTGAAAAAATTGTACTTTATATAAAAATAATAAATTGTTTGATTTTCGTAAAATAGTTTTAATTTTATTTTATCTAATTTATGCTAAAAAAAATTTGATTAATTTTTTTAAACTTTTATTTCGTATTTTCATAAGAACATAATTGTTAAGGTCTCTTCCCATATGTGTGTGAGGGGCATTGTCCCACATCGGTAGAAAAACAGTGAAGAGACTAGCTTATAAGTAAGTGGGCTACTACTCTTATCACCAATTGGTTTTAGGATGGAACCTCACTTGCTTGTGGGTCGATCTCATGCACCTAATTCTATAAGCCCACTGCGGAGGACTCAACAAATGGTATCGGAGCCGACGGTTCGGCTTGGGACCGCAAGGTGCGATGTGGTGACTGTGCTCGAGATGGCGCGGAGTAGCGTCGTGGTTGCGGAGTAGCACCACCGTTGGACTCTCTCCCTTGGTTGACCAGAGATGCGAAGTAGCATCATGCGGAGTAGCCTGATCGGCCCGACACGGGGTTGTGTCAGGTGCGGAGTAGCGCCAAGTAAGGGGGGGTTTCAGCGCACATACACATGTGAAAGGGGGAGATGTTGAGGTCTCTTCCCATATGTGTGTGAAGGGCATTGTCCCACATCAGTAGAAAAACAGTGAAGAGACTAGCTTATAAGTAAGTGGGTTACTCCTCCTATCACCAATTGGTTTTAGAATGTAACCTCACTTGCTTGTGGGCCGGTCTCATACACCTAATTCTATAAGCCCGTTGCGGAGGACTCAACAATAACCATTTTTACTTTTGTGATATGATAAATTGAATTTCTCGTAAGATTTTGATAAAGAGGTTTAATTTAACTTAACTAGTTTTTGTACCCGTGAAAAATCACGGATGAGAGTCATTTGTGTAAGTTCGCAAAAGAATGAAAAACAATCTAGTACAATTTACAAAATTTGCAAATCAATATGTCAAGGGTTAGAATATATAGTGTGTAACAATGTCACCACTTATCATAAATTCATACTACCATTTGATATTACACTTATAGACGCCATAATAATTTTAAAAAAAAAAAAAAGGAAAACCAGACAGAAATAAAAGAGTCAACAAACAAAAAGAAAAGTGTAAAGAAGATCTATAACCATTATTTTCCAATTTCATGCAATGCTATTGATAGAGTATGTCGCCCTCCTACAATTTGAATACAACTACTAAAACAATTACTAAATAAGATTCTAACAACTAATTTAAAACAAAATAAGATAAAAACCGAAATTTGGTTTTACATCTATATTTTACCTACCAACCTTTTGAATAAAATGAAAATTAGGATTCCTATGATAGTTATATATAAGAGTATTTTAGTAATCAAGTCTCGCATTGATCTCGACCATTTATTTGAGGGAAAAAAATTGTGAATGAAGGGAAGATAAAAAAAAGTTGCTACTATAATAACGTAAATTAAAGTAAAATAATGGTGAGGGAAAATAAAAAGTTCATCCCATTAATAAATAAAAGAATTATATATTAAATAAATAGGATAGATTAATAACCAAAGTTATGAAAAAAAAAAATTGAATTAACTATGAGTATAAATGTATAACAAATTCTTGCACAAATTACAATATATAATTCAAGAAAATTACGTATTTTTTAAAAAATATAAAATAGTTTGAATTATGAAAATAAATATTTTTTTGTGTCTATTACGAAAAAAAAATATGAGACCATTATAGATTAAATAAATAGGACAGATTAATAACCAAAGTTATGAAACAAAAAATGTTTGAATGAACTATGAGTATAAATGTATAACAAATTATTGCACAAATTACGGTATATAGTTCAAGACAATTACATATTTTTTAAAAAAATATAAATAGTTTGAATTAAGAAAATTAATATTTTTTTTGCCTCGATTACGAAAAAAATATGAGACCATGAATTAAATTGTCGTTATTTGAATAAAATTGTTATCCAAAATTTGTTCCGGAAACATTCCGACCCTTTGACATTTGATAAAAAAAATATATGTTCTTTTATTTGAGTCTATCTACAAATAAAACAATACATCCATAACTTATAAGTTTCAACCTTACATTTTTTACCTTTAATTTTACCTCAATTTTGTGCCTTTTTGTATTTCTTCCCTTTTCAAATTACCCACGTAATGTTTTGCTTATCTGCATTCACATACATTTCATGATACTTTAAAGTTTATATAATAAAAATAAATTATATTGACCAGAAGATAAAACATTAATATAGTAAAAACTTGACAAATGAATCATAACATTGTCGCTTTTTTATAGAACTACACAACAACAACAACAACAACAACAACAACAACAACAACAACAAAATATATACTCAGCATAATCAAATAAATAAATTAAACCATAAAATATATAGCGTACAACTTAGAAACTCATGGGGAAATGGAAATAAGTATTAGATAAATAAATGAAGTGAATATAAACTATTATAGGTAGTATTATAGCTTTTATAACCATTACACCACCATAAATTCCAATATTTAAATTTTTTTTTTTAGTTTATTTTGTGGTATTGTTGAATAAGATAATTGAACGCCGAGCAACTCAAGAGGTAAATTAAATAAGAAAAAATGTTAATGAAAATGGTGGAGGTTAAGTAATAGGAAGAGTTTAATCAATTTATTAACATATTTTATTATAAAAATTAATTAAATAGGAAAAATATTAATTAATTTGGTGGGGGTTAAGTATTATGATGAGTTTTAATCAATTTAATAACATGTTTTTTTTTTTGTAAAAATGAAATAAATAGGAAAAAACATTTAATAAAGAGGATGGGTGTTAAGTAATATGAAGAGTTTTAATTAATTTGTTAAAATGTTTTATTTTAAAAATTTCAATTAAAATGTCAATTTTAGTTATAAATTACGAAACATTGATGTCAATTTTTAAGAGTTAAATAAATTTTGAAAAACAATATATTTAAATTAATGTCATGTAATAATAAGTTGATAATTCATGTCACATTAATTCGCGATGTCACATTAAAATTTGTCATGCCATGTGTAGTAAGTGACGTGGCTTTTTGTTAATGTTGTGGTAATCAATCCAATTGAAAGTTATGAGGTTAATTGCACAATTGCACAAAGTTATGGGGTCAATTACCACTTTCCCGCTTAATTTCGTATTAAGTAAAATAAAATAATTTCTTCACCCTCCCCCCTATGGCCCTATATAATCAACGTTACATAATTAGTTCTTGTACAACAAAGAATAGCTATATATAGCCTATTTCATTATTACCACTCCTTTTCTGATGTACATGTTCCTATTCTTGGAAAATCTCAGACGTGTGGCCTATTCAATGTGTGATGATAATCAAACAATGCTAAATCAACATTTGTTGCTCTATTGCATATATAAATGAAACTCAAAATTCATTTCATTCATCAGGGGAGAATTAACCCAATAAACCAATAATACTCCCTCTATAATAAAATATCGTCAAGGATTCGAGTTACAATCTCGAATCTTGTCGAAAAAAAGAGGACTGCCTTAGAATACGCAAATAAAGGAGTAACATGATTAGCCACAAGATGATCTCGTTGCTTGTTGTCGGCCTTCTCTTTGCTGCAAATCTTAACCTATCAGGTCAATTTAGTTTTATTACCGTTGATTAAATTTTGAGTCCTTTGTTCGGATTGATCTACTTAGAGACCGTCTAAAGAATTAGCCTATAATAAATTGTTAAGGTGATATGTCATACAATGTACTAATCAAAAGTCATTTTTTACCAAGTTTTTATAGTAATTTGTCGGAAAATACATTGCAGAGGCTCATATCGGAGTAACCTATGGCACAGCCGGAAACAATTTGCCTGCTCCAAAAGAAGTTGTAGCCCTTCTTGAAGCACATAAGATATCCAGAGTTCGTCTCCTTGAACCAAACAAAGAAATTCTGACAGCGCTCAAGGGAAAAAACATAGAGGTTATGCTTGGCATGACTAACAACGTTGTCAACACATTGAATGGTACCCAACCAGACACTGATAAATGGGTGGAAGACAATGTCAAGGCCTATGTTCCTGATGTCAAAATCAAGTACATTGTCGTCGGAAATGAAGTGAGCCGGAACAATGACCTCTTTAACGTCACATTCTCTGCCGAATTTGTGGTTAACCAAACCCGAATTGCCTTAAAAAAGTTGGACCTTGAGGACATTAAAGTCACAATCTCTTGTGACAGGTCAATTTTAGAGCAATTGGACCCAAACCCGGTACCCTCAACTGCAGATTACTGGCTATTTACCGGTCAATTTTTAGACCCTATCCTTAAGATTTTGAACGAAACGGGTGCCCCATTTTTGACAAGCATATACCCTTATTATGAACATATTAAGTTCCCAAATGACATTAAGCCTGAATTCGCCCTTTTCACTTCCCCTTGCAATAAAGTTTTGACCGACGGTAAATATTGTTACCAGAACAAATTTGATGTAATGTTGGATGCTTTCTACACTGCTCTAGAGAAAAGAGGATATCCCAATATGGAGATCATTGTTACCGAGACTGGTTGGCCTTCAGCTGGTGGTCTTAGTGCCACTCTCGAGAACGAGAAGACTTATATCACTAACTTGCTTAAACATGTTCACGAGGGTACTGGTACACCAAGGAGGCCTAAAATGCCTATTCAAGTCTACCTTAACTTGCTCGATGAGAACAACCGGGGTTTTCCCGAGATAGAGAAGCACTTTGGTGTGTTCACTTCTGATGGCAAAATCAAGTTCCCTGTGAACTTTTAATTTTTTTCAAACATTTGAAATGTACTCAAAATTTGTAGTTTTTTTTTTTTTTTTTCTTTTTAAATTTGAGTCTCCCGATTGTATTGAAATACCTCATTTATTCAAGACGAGTTTTTTGTTTTATTTGGCCAATATATATTATTAAATACAATGCGCTCGTCTCACAATAGAACAGTCTCATACAAGAATTTGCGTAAAATAAAACTCGTAACATTTTCAATTACACACAATCCTATCTACTCCGTATTTTTTTCACTGTTACTCAACGACATTTTCACTCGAGCTTCTTTAAAAGTACAATCAAGAAATCAAATCCATGGTTGTCTTAGAGTCACCATTGGTAGAAGACCATGGATAAACTCTAAAACTCTTACATGGTGAATCAAGCTCGTAACAAGTATCGACAAATCGTTGTTTTTGCCTTGGTGTGCTCATTGATCTCATCTTAGCCTTGGCGGATTGAGTGGCCGCCATATAAGTAGGAAAAATGGAAGAACTTGTTAGTTGGTGACCATCATCCACAATTGGTTTTACCCTTATGTCGCAAAATGATCTCCTTGGATATGAGGATGGAGAGCTCATTTCATCTAAGAAATCTTCAGTGAATGGATTCCTCTGTCTCGTCCTAAAGTTTTTGCCATGGTCGCAAATCCTCGTTCTAGAATGGAAATCCAAGGGCGCGTTCTCCTCAACCCATCTCTTTCTTGGGGAAATATGCCTTTCTTTGTGCCATGGTGAAAGTTTTTCTTCTAGTCTTTGATCAAGACATTGCCTCTCCTACACAATTGGAAAAAGGCGCGCGAAAAGGACTTGAGCTTATGGTTATAACTTACACAAAATCTCGTATAAGACAATCGGATAACAAGTTGTTACAATACGTTTTAATATACAGTACGTTCCAATACGACAGTTCTATGTGACTTTATCATTCCATGAACGGACTTTTTAGATACCGTAACTGAAACTCAGGAAGAAGTTACATACCCTATGTGAGAATGAGTACTGTTTCATCCGTTCCCTTCTAAATGCGGCCTCGTGCCTTTTCAGAAACATGGACTTAGTTTCCTCCTTTGAGAACAAGCTGCCCATCCATTCCCTCTGGCTCTTGCATTCCAGCTGATCAAATTATTACATAGCAAATAGCAATTAACAAACATTAAGGAGCGTACCGAATGAGACAAAGATAACTTGGGATGTCCCCGAACATGGCCTTAAAGTCTTAAACTCAAATTGACCCAATATGACCCTAATTTAAATTCCCTGTACTGTTCCTTACTTTTAAATCACTCCATAATAACACTTTGAAATATACCAAATATCGAAATGACCTGGCCGAACACGAATGCAAATATAACTGCTACCACTGACCCTAATAAACAGTTTTGCTATGTTTAGTGAAGTACCTTGGATCTATCTGCCATCATTTTATAACTCATTCTAGAAGAGTGATATCTTCCACCAATATCATTGCCTTCGGAATAAGTTTTTCTGCGATCTTTACGTGAATTCGTGACTTGTGATCGATACATAAACGAAGAATTTTTCAATTCTTTGCTCAGTTGACGTCTCACTGCTCGCCCTCGTGCTAATGCTTGTATTCTTACCACTGCCTTCAGGGCGCTGAATGCTTTCCTTGCCTCAAATTTTCAAAAAAAAAAATCAAAAAAATCTAATCATTTGACTTTGACAATAGAATAATCTATAGTTTGACCAACAACATCTTACAATACACAACCACAACTTCATATGGGAAAAAAAAAACGTTGGTTTTGAATAAGTCAAACTATACAAGCTTCGGAATGTATTTTGCATGAATTTGGAAAAATCTCCCTCTGGCCTCTAGTCCAATCCCAGGGTAACATCTACATTTTGGAGATTACACTGTGGTAACTTTGATCTAAATATGGTAAAAAAAAATTGGAGATATAATTTGCAATTTGTGCATTGGTAAGGTAAAAGGAAATTTTGTGTTTGGAATTGAATAGAGGAAGTAGTAAAGTTTGAATTTTGAAACTAACGAATTTAAATTTATTATGAAAAAGTCGTTCATAAAATTATACTTGATTTTTTTTTGTAAAAAACAAAAAAAATATTGTTTAATGGTCAAAGTGTTGCCTGAAAACCACCCAGAAGTATAGGTTACATTTGGATTAGATTGGAGGGAGTATGTTATAAAATACTTGGTATACTTAGTGGAAGCGAGCCTAGGGGGCAGTACATGTTTCTTCAAACTTATCGATGTAGTGTTGAAATCGGGATTGGGAGTGAAGACGGATTAATATAAAAAGGTAAACAGAAAAAATGAAAATGAAAAGTCGAAACTGAAAATTTCAAATTTCAATTATCTAATGTAAGTGATAAATGTAACATATATAGAGGCCTTACAAGGTACGCCCTGTAGGCAGATTGAATCTTGATGGCAGCCAAATTCCAAACTTCATTTCCCTGACATATCGACCTAGATACCCCGGTGAGTCGAACCACCTCAGCAGCTGCCTTTGCTGCCGCGACAGCTGCCTCAGCTGCCGCGGCTGTGGCCTTGGCAGCATTTAGTGCATGTTTTCTCTGTTCTTCTTTGGCTTCACTTAGTGACTTCTGTTCAAGTGTTGATGTAGGGAGTTTTTTTAACCTGAATTTATCAAATAACCATCTCCAACCTTTTGGTTGATTCTGAATATAAAAATAAAATAGCTAATATTATCAAAATATTGATCAAATTGGTTAAAAATAGTAGTAAAACAGGGGAAAATATATAATTATTTTGGACCTTTTCGGCTTTTGTTTTCGACTCGCAAGTGAATAAATTCTTGAGAAGATTATGCCACCAATTCTTAGTAGCCATATGAAGGTGATGACTTAAGGTCCAAAATCACATCAACCAATTTCCTGAAATTTTTAGGAAAATGTTGAAATTGACGTCGTCATCTATTTGCTAATCAATCCGAAAAAAAAAATAAACTAGAGTATAATAACCTCAGACAGGTTTTGTGGTTGAATACATACAATTTGTGTTTGATAAATGTATTGCCTGTGAAGTATGTGTTGGTGTATGTCTGATAGGATTTACCTGTTAATTACGAGTACTCGATTGGAAAACAATATTGAGACATTTAACACACGACCATTACTATGAGGCAGGCACTTATATATATATATATATATATGGAGCTCGCTCGTACCGTATTAGTATCCCATACGAAAGTCTCATAGTATAATTTGCATTGTAAGCATGATATTTTTTTGCAAATGATATGACCTTGTATACAATGTAAAAGTCGATACAAATGATCGCTTATACCAACCAAACAAGAAATATTCTGCTACCCCATACTTGAATTCCGGCTCCACAATATCGCAAGTAAATGATGAAAATCATACAATCGGTCATATTACATCAAAATGGAAAGTATGGGAACGTAAGAAATGTTATGGAACATAATTTTTGCATGTATATATACACGTACGTACCTTAAAATCCTATGCAAAAATGAACAACAGTGAAGTTTAGCAAGTTTGAGCAAACTGGTCAACCTCGAAACTTAGATATTTGTACTTAATTGTGAAATGGAAAATAAGGCTAAAAGTAAGAGGAATGAGGAAGAAAAAGTGAGAAAGTAGCTAGTGAATTCAAGTGAAGACCCCCATTGATGTAGGCTTTTTGTGATGGAAACTTTTTATTTTTTAAGCATCACATAGTATTGTGTACTACTGTACTCAGCTCGTGTTAGTTTCTCATATATGTATTGTTACTTTCATGACTTGTTCAACTTATTTTTATTTTCAGATATTCTACTTTCTTCTTTTAAATTTAATAGTTTGGGTCGGGTTAAATAAAATAGTTTGGGATCGTCGTATGTTGTCACGTATCGTGTGATACATCATTACTGTATGGGCGGGTAAGTTGGATACTATGTTAGTTAATGTTACATGACGTCATTGTGTGGCTTCGACCTGGGTTTAAGAGATTCATATTATTATCGAGTTATTTGTAATTTCATGTAATTGTATAGGTTACACGGTAGTAAGCTACCAGTAAATCGAATATTTGTTAAGTTAATATTGAATTATTGATAACCAAATTATTCAAAAGTCTGATCAAATATCTAAATTTTGAGAGCTTATACCGCATAACAGGAAAATTTTCCACTTTCCATCCCAGGACGGATTAGGGTAATTTAATTTACAATTTGTTTCACGATTAACAAATTTGTTTTGATAAAGTTGAATTTTTTACACAACTTTAAGAAAAATCCATAATTTATCTTGTTATGATGAAACTTAAGTAATGTTATGGAGTATATTTTACTCTCTATATCACTAAGTGATAAATATCTCAAATACGTAGATCATTGAAATAACGTAGTGAAATTTTAAAGTATTAAAATTAAAATTTAAGGTGTCGTTTCATTGTCTACAATAAAACATAGGAATTGAAAATCTCATAATTTGCAAAATTGGGAGTTTGTTTAGTTGACGCTTTTTGACGAAGTGTAAGAATCTAAAAATCTCATGATTTTCAAATTCCTTCATAACAGAGGAATTGGCTTACCCAGTCTCTCTTCCCTAGCTAGTTGAAAACTATTGTGCAATTGAATTTTTATATAGGCAGCCAAACGTTTTTGCTAAGTTCATCTAAATTTAATTAGGGAACTTAATTCCCATGAATCAGATCATCCTATTGAGTTGTATAATGCAACGGCCAACGAAACGAAGTAAATATGATAACAACATGAACTACTATGGTCCAAACAATTTAATACAAGAACAAAAATTAAATTTTAGCCTAAAAATGAGCAACATAAGAAAAGACAGATAGTTTTGTTTGCGACGGTCATAAAGTTGTGACATCTTAGAGCTCTTCCCCCACTTACTTCTTGTGAGAGGTCACAAGCTTGAAACGGAATAATATGGTGACAAACAGGAATTTGGGAAGAAATGATTAAACTCAAAGGTATAAATCAAAGACAATGGAACGAAACTAGAAATAGTATTGTTGACTTATCAAAGTAGGTATGAAAAGTAACCAAGTACGTTAGTATCATTATTGAAGTGGTAATATTCAGACTTGAGAATTCAGATGATGATCAAGTGAAGCTAGTCATGTGAGTGGGGAAGTAGAAAGTGATGTAGAAATTGTCTTTAAGCCTGTAATTTCTGAGTATTCAGCCAAATTGTATTTATTGGCTGCACTAACTTTAATCCACTCAGTGTGATGTAATCTTAGTTTCACATTTGATTCAGCGCCTCATTTATTTCGTGTTTCTTCTTCTCCGTCTACCCTCGGTATTAAATATCGAAAAGGAGTTGAATTGCGGCTAGACCCTGTTCGATTTTTGGATCGGTTGGAATTAGTCCGGTTTTATTTATGCGGATTTTAGTTTCGGTTTTTATTCGATTACGTCGTCAAGTATATCAGTTCAGCTAAGTTTTGAATTCTATGTTCAATCATGAGCGTGTTACTCGAGCTCGAGCTCAAAGTACATAACTGGCCTCAAGCCCGTCCAAACTTCCCTTTTATGTTGATTACCTACTAGTATAATTCTCGTGCAAAAGGACGGCTTTTTGAGAAGAGGATATTAAAGTTTATAACAATTAATTTACACTCAGCTTGAAATTTAGTGAGAAACTATAATATCGTTGTATCTCATATGATGAATTGTAAAATAAAAGGTTCAATAATTTTACCCAACTACAATTTCGAACCAACCTTACAAAAAACACAAATTGCCTACTCAATGATTACTGATTAGGGCCTTCCGATGGTGGGGCATTAATAAGGACAGGTGACACTAGGTGCAATGAAACTCAACAGATTCACGCAACTTCATTCTACTCCGCATATATTCTAATAGAACTGTTTTTGGAAACGCTTTCTCATTAACTTTATTAAAAGATCAGGTGGTTTTGTGGGTATACGGTTTTAAAAAATGCAAAAATCGCTATACGGATTTGAAACGGTTTAATCGTATATATGGTTTTCGGGTACCGGAAAAACCGTGTATACGGAATCCGTATATACCAATACGGTTTGGTGACAAATGCTCAATTAAACATTGTAATTATTCAACGGCTAATAATTACCCTCTAACATGACTACCTTTTGACGAAAAGCTAATTTTTATTTATTGAGATAAGTTAGTAAAATACGTCATAAAAAACTTTATGAGCGGAAGTTGAAAGAGGAATTTTGCGTTGTTTTAATTTTTTTATACAAAATTTGAAACCGTGAAACCATGTCGAAAACCTTATATACGGTTTCATTTTTGCCCGACCCGGATACGATACGGTTTTATGAAAAACGTATCGCATATACGGTTTTTCGTATCGTATATACGGAAATCCGTATAATTCAAATCGTATACCTTATCCGTATTATAAAACCGTATCGTATATATTTGCTCACCCCTAGTTATAAATTGATGTGATAATGGTAAAAAATAAAAAATAAAAAATAAAAAAAAATAACACATATACAATAAAATGATATACTGATACAAATGGTTACGGTATATGATCAAATAAGTACGATTGCTATGAAAATATTTACCGAATAAAAGAGAATTTGAGTCACCATTAATAGTAAAAGCGGTTCAGAAAAAATACATAAAGAGGTACTATAAAATAATCTCTCAATAACTTTAGTGAGAGTCGATATCTCTAAAGTTTTTGTGACATTTTATATAGATAACAATCTTAGATATTTATTCCTTGTGTTTGAGGTTTTACAAATTTGACCATGAATATTTGAAAATCTATACATTAATATGTTATAATATTAAAATAATTACATTTGTCATGAAAATTTTCCCTAAAACTTAAATATTCCACCAAAATAAGTAAATATTAAACGTCATAAACTAAGGTCAAACTACCGCGTTAGAGACACTCAAAAGGAAGGCGGAAAATCATTATGAAGTATATTATATGTCTCGCTCAATCTTTACATATTTTTTGTTTCTGATACGGTTTTTGAAAAGAAATAAATAAATAAAAAATCTCACAAAACTCAATAATTTAAGCCTAATAAAATTAATTTGTTCACTTTCTTTTTTTCCTTATGCATTTATGTACCGAATATTGAAAAGTTTGATTATTTTAACATGTACTTCCTCCATTTTTATATGATGTACCCATTTTATTAAATACTCCACTCATATATTCAACAAATTGGTACATCATATAAAAACGGAGGAAGTAACTTATTAATAAATTTAAATTTATGATGTATTCGTTTTATCGCAAATGCAAGATTTAAACGAAAAACTGAATTTCGTATTTGAGCATACAAAAACCGGATAATATGAAAACTGTATCGAGTATAAGATTTTGCTCTTACTGATTTTTATCTCATTGAGATATTAGTCATTCATGACCCATAATATTAGTTTTTAACCAATAAAACAAAACCATCTGATATATTGAAAAGGATATGATCATCTAAAATGGTAATGATTTGAGAGAAATCAAACCACGTGAAAGGCTAATTTATCCTTTAATTTGGACCGCAATCTGCCAAAGTAAGAACATTTTCTTCTATTTGACGGAAAACAATAGATTAGGATCAAAGGCACTCTTTGTTTGACCTGTCCAACACCACAAATGCTGTCCTATAACGTGCTTATATATTATCAAGATGAATTTAAATTAGATTCATTTAGTGCTAACTTTACATTTGCTTGATAATATAAACATATAAATTCATATATTATTAATGGACTTATATTATATTCTTGTCTTTTAGGCTGTATAGATAGAGTATAGATTTCCCAATGGACACCCTTGTTAATCAATCACTAATGCATTTGGGATGTTTTTCTCATATCGTAATATCGTATATTCGTATATATGTTGTTAATATTTGCATTTTTCGCATTATTCCAAATTTAACTGAAATATGATCACAAGGGCATCAACCTCCTGATTTGTGACTTCAGATTGTACAACAGATTATCTGTATAAAGTATAAACATTTAAACATTGTAATCGAAATAAGTTGTGATTTCTTGCGTTTTTTCATTAACAAAGTGTTTTATCTTTTATTTTCTTTGAAAAATATATTTTAATCATATGTAAACAAATAATTAGACATAAAATATAGCATTATAACTAAGTTAATTATCCGATTGCAACGCACGGGTGTCAAACTAGTAAGTTATGATTCCTCGCGGTTGCTTTGCGCCTTTGCCCTTTGACCATCACTCAAACTTGTACAAGGAAAAAAAATAAAAGGAATTATTGCATTCTTAAGGTCTAAAATGTGATGATTTTAACTTTGTTCCCTTATCCTTATAGACTATTGATAACAATTGACTAAATTGATAATTTACCTATACATATGATTTGAGAAGCAAAACAAAACAACATGCAAAGTTTGATTTTTCTTACAATAGGACACCTTGATTGAACAATACTTCATGGTATGTTAATTTTATTATGTTTTGTGTCGGTCTAAATCGGTGTCAAAATTGTTAGAATGGACAACATGATAAAAGATGAAGCCCTGAGATGAGTTATTTCCTATCTAAACCTATTTGTTGTCCTATTTTTTTGTATGCCACCTTATCATAAGATGGATAACTTGATATGCATGGTTTGCAGATTTGCAGGTCATTACGCGTATGTATATATGTATATGTATATATATGGGCGAGATTCCGTGCGAACTGAGTTACGGTACGAACTACCTAGATACACTTGGAATTACTACCGGATACATTTGGTATTACTACTGGATACATGTGTATCCAGTAGTAATAGCAAATGTATCCGGTAGTTATCCGAAATGTATCTAGGTAGTATTTTGTGTATGTAGTACCACCGGCACCACCGCCACCACTACCACCACCACCGTTGCCGCCACCATCAAGCTGACCCCATAACAACACACCATTACCACCACCATCCCACAAACACCGACAACATCACCGCCACCACTGCAACCACCACCACCACTAATGTGCGCACCACTTCTACAATGACCGCACCACCAGCAGCGCCGACGACCACAAGAACATTTCCTGACTCATCTTCGACCGAAAAAGACATTTCTTGACTCAAAATCCATCGACGAAGCCATTTCTGCGATTATTTTTTTTAAACTTGATTCCGTTTTTAGTAGATCTGGGATTTAAATTACAAGATTAATTTTAAAAGAGGATTGAGTGGCGGATTTAACTTAGCTTAGTTTCAAAGAAATAATCACACACTCGACCTTGTCAGAAGATTCCGACTCAGAACTACTATTTGAGCGACGGGAAAGGTTGCAGCAATAGTGGTACGATCTAAATGTGGCCGGATCTCTTAACCCCCAACAGCCACCACACTCGACGTCGATGTCGTCATCCACAAGTGCGTGGGTGTTGAAGACGAGGAGAGTGGAAACAGAGTGGAGAAGAGGCGTTGGGTATGGAGAGAAGTCGTCGGCGTAGTTGTTGACCGGCGATGACAAATGATGGTGCGTGGGAGTGGTGGCTTGGCCGGAGTTCTAGAGATAGGCTAAAGTGTACGGGGGTAATTGGGGTTTCCTGATTGATTGTGTGGATAAAGTGATTTAGGGGTTAATGTGAGGTTGAA
>VHZZ01013405.1:13565-26923 GCA_009801015.1 Silene noctiflora | reverse complement strand
TTGTCCTATAGGTGTGACCTAAAGGGACCAACCGATCACCACCGTCAAACGACAATGTCAAACTCTAGTTAGCCAATCATTACTGATTAATGATGATTAGTTGACTTTATTGAAGAATCATCCCTTGTGTATTCTTATATGAGATTTAAATATGTGATCGCAATATTGTCGAGGACACATACTCCAACACAAGTTACTTTCCATGCATTGCATACATGACCTATGGCCGAATTTACCAAATTATTGCACAAGTGATAGTGTTTTGTTTGGTTTGGGGAAGATTTGCTTATAAGAAACCCTAGTCAATCCAAATTAGCTCTCCGAACAATAGAAAGAATGCATCACTTAGCGTAGTTTAGATTAGTTTACATCACTTATATATATGTCATATAGAATTTGCATTGTTAGAGTATTCATTCATGCATTTACATTTGCATTCCTACACCCATTTTTGTACATTGAGTACAATGTCTAGAATAAGTGTGGGGATGGGAATTATTATTCCAAAACTCATAAAACCTTGATAAACTTTGAAAATATAAACATATTCTTTCTTTTTATAAAACCAAAAACTCCTAAAAACTTTGAAAAATTTCATAAAAATAAAAAACATGTTCTTTACTTTGTAGTGTATAGCATAGAATTTTATATACTTATGTTTGTCGCTCTTTTCACATAGGGACTATACCACATTCGAGACATCCTTAAGGGATTCCTAAAGAATTGCATGGTATGATCGCTCTAATCTCTTATCCCTACTCTTTTTATGTTAACGACAATGTGGTGAATTTTTGCATTGCGGTTTGGTTACTATGTGATGTTAGGAGTTGCATTTAGATTACTTGCCACGTAGTTCATTTGAGCATTTGTATTAGAACTATATATATGTAGGTTGCATCATCGTATGTAGCTTGCATTTAGGTAATTTTTTTGTGAAAATGCCTAATTGGGAAGCTTGACAAGTGTATATAAAGCCCTTGTAGAAACTTTTTCTCCTTGAGACTTTGTTTACTAGAATACTTTCAAGATACCCTAGGTTGTGTGATACTAGTGTCCTTTATCCCATAAGCTATGGCATAGTCAAGGGTTTTCATATAAGTCACCTATCTAACCTTATGATGTGATATAGACTTGGTTAACTTATCTAAGGGACCTTGATTGACTTGGTGGTTTAGCAACCCAAAAATACTTTTCATTAATAAGTTTGGAGTGGACATCTCAAAAATTTTGTTGTGAATTAATTTTTATTGCCAAGTGATCCTCAAATTGTATTGTAATGCTGAAATGTCACAAAGTGAGATGTTTTTGATGGAGGCGTACCACTTCGATGTGCTTTGGAGAGAGATCCATTGAATTGGGCCCCCACATGGGTGTGAATTCAACCACCTTAAGACAGAGTGACTATCACCCCGAAAAGCTACTATCTAGAGGTTAACCGGTTGCCTAATAAGCGATTGGAGAAAGAAAAGAACATTAGCAAGGGAGGGACAAACCCCATATAATGTTTTGAAATGTGAAAGTTGAATGAGGTCAAATTTGGAATGTTAGTCAAATCCACTTTTGTTTAAAGAATTGAGCACTTCATTCCCAAAAACCTTTTGTTATGCCACCTTGCTAAGCTTGGGACGATTCTTGGCCTTTAAACTTTTATAGAATCCAAGAATTGTCATGTAATATGCCACTAACATCATAGGGATCATCATTCCATCCCATCTGATCGTCCTTGTCGAAAGCATTTAGCGATTGTGGACAAAAGTAGCCTAGTTTAACACCACATGGAGATGACTTGTTTGTATCCTCTTAAACATAGTGGCTTGAAGAATTAGTATCTATGATGGAGTGTTTACCCTTATATTGCTTCCCTTTTACCTGATTTCTGCCACTTGGATGAAGAAAGTGGTTATTCTTCTGTAGATGCATCATTTGCTTTCTTTATATGCTTCATGTACGAGGTATCGCCATTTTGGCAAGTCCCACCTTATCTTGCAAGAAGGCATTCTACCTCATGGATGTCTTGTTGTGAGTTGAAGGGGAGACCAGCTAATTGTCTCACATCGGCTATGTTATTAGATTAGTTTAAATAAGGGTCATACTTTTAGGCACCTCTTTACTCTATACGAGTAAATGTTTGGTTTGGGATATTTGATGTGACTCGTATTTATACACATTTAGTCCTCTAACTAGCCATATTCTACATGCTTTTACGAGTTTATTAGGGTCGTTTCTTGTCTTTAGCTTCCTATTAGCTATTTTATGAGGTTTTGGTACCTTTGGTAAAAGAAGAGCGCCAACCTTGCTTTATTGGAGCATTTCGGAGCTAAATCGATCGCATCTAATGACCAAACATCAAAGAGGAGATCAAGGCTAAAGGCCTTAGTCAATAAACATGTATTTGGGCAATAGAGAGGAGCCCCCCACGAGTTTGGGGGCGGCCAAGCCAAGAGCAAGAGGAAAGCAGCAGAACTCGAACCTAGCTCGTGCAAGTTCGCCAGAGCTCGAGTGAGCCAAGTAGCAGGATACCTTCCTCGCAAAGCAAGGAGCCCCACGAGTAGCTCTAGCTCTAGAAAGTGTTCCAGTTTCCTCAAGGGGTCTAATCGTCATTTAAGCCCTTAGTTCACCTTAACACTAGTACTTAGTATAAATAGCTCATGCAATTAGAAGTAATACATCATCTTGAAATAGTATCTTAGGGACCCTACTAGTTTAGATTAACTTAATTACATCTTAATTATTTCCTTATTGTTCAAGTAATCTTAAATCTAGTTTGTAATTGAAGAATTCTTGGGTTTGGATTGAAGAATTGACAACTCTTCATCATTAATGAAAGATTTTTTCTATTATTCTTCCATTTCCTTTGTTCCTCTTAAGATAGTATAATTCCTTTACTCTTTACTTAATCTTTTCTTAATCTTTTGTTAATTGTTTTACTCTATCATTATGTTTATGCTTGTTAAGATGTATGACACCATATATGACTTTTTTACCGTGATGATGTCTGAGTAGACCTCTAGATAGGGTAAGTGGGGGATTAGGGAAGTAATGATGGGTTAAATATATGCTTAATGAGTTCATATAAATGATTTTATGTTGTGTTTTCAATTTATGCACATGTTATGTTTGATGAAATGCTTGAATGACAACCTAACATGATTCTCTATCCTTTCAACAAGACTTGTAAGATACAAACCAATTCAAGGATTGTTAGACCATGCATATAGTTGAATAGGGAGAACCAATTCATTGTAGGTGTCGTAAGCTTTAAACCAACTCGGCTCCGAGACCTAAGTCTCCTTAGGGATTGTAAGAAATAAACTAACTCAATCCGAGCACAACTACGATTATTTGTTTGAATCATTATTGTGATTGTTCCATGATCCCCCTATGAACCCATGACACTCTAGTGTTTGTTAATCATTTGTTTACATCTCTATTTACTTGCCTTTTTTATTTCATTGTTTTTGCATTTTCGTTATAGTAGTCTAGCTTACCTCTTAACCCAAATTGTGACACAATGACATAACTACTTGTATTTGATAACCGTTTGATTACTCATCTCGTGGATCGACTCCGACTTACCACTTTCTAGTTGTTTGTTCGATATATAAATATTGTTTGACAATGCAAAGTGACTAAGACCCTTATCTTTGGTCCTGTATTTTGGTGTGAATAAAGGTTGGGTGTATTGCTGGTTGACTGGTCTTGATCTTTTTTTTTATTATTATTATTATTAGCTCTTTGATGTCAGGTTTCGGTGTTTTGATGTTTTTGACTTATTGGTCCTTGATTTTTGCTGCTTTCTTTGGACTTCTGCCTTTTGAAAAGGGTTTAGTCGTTTTTTCTTATGATTTTGGCTTGGCGCTTTACCTTGGCCTCGGGTTATTAGTTTTTGGCATTGGCTTTGGCATTGGCTTTGGCTTTGACTTTGGCATTAGCTTTTGCTTTGGGTGAATTGCATTTGGTTCGAGATTGGCAGGCTTAGGTTAGTTCGTACTTTCCTGTTCATCGCCCGACGATGGTGAAGGTACATTCGGAGACGTACGCGGCGTTGAGAGGTTGGTAATTTGTGATGGGTTGTTTTGTGGGGAATAGGCTTGCCTTCCATCATTTATTATAAATAGGGATATGATCTAGGTTTATCATAGTATCCTTTTAACAAAAACTCATTCTAAACAGGGTCATAATGTAAGGTTTCTCTTGCCAGACACAGAAAAGGTAAAGAAAAAAGGTCACAAAGTTTTGGGTCCTTCACGGACTCGGTATGTAATATCACTTGAGTGTACTCACACTAAATTGGAACATGTTGTTTTAAAATCAATTCTCAAATCAATCCTTGTTGTCACTAGAAACGGTAAAAGAAGTGAAAAGAACATATGATTTGAAAGTTGTGCTTTTATTGAGATAAATAAGAGGTTAACATAGACTCGAAGCACATGCGTGACTCGTGGAGACAACCCCGAGTTTGTCACTTAGGAATAGAAGGATAGAGACTAAGATAAATATGAGGAAGCCTAAGACTCGGACTCTAACTCCTTCTCAGATACGGAATCCTAATCACCGCTTTTCTTCTCGAAGGTCTCAGCTTCATCATTCGGCAGCTTGAATTTTTATTCTTAAGCATTGACACACTTGAGCTCTTCATTGTCGTTGCATTGGACGCTAGAAGGATAAGATCCAATAGAAGGCTTCCCCATTTTCTAACAGTAAGACGCCCACGAGGACCGTTCTTTTCCATTAAATGATATAGGGTTGATAAAGACAACTTGCCACGATCGAACATGTTTTGGATGATATGTTTTATCGTGCCCATTACCTCTATGGAATAGGAGATATTGGGAACCGTCCCAAAAGAGGCCTCTCTTCTCGAGTGTAGGATCTAGAGTGGGGTAAATTGGTTGGATTAGTCCTTTGGAGATAAGCCCTCTAAAAGCAATGGTATAAGGCATGCCCAAGTATGTTAACGGTCTTTGCGGGTGTAACCCTTTCTAGCAAAGGTTCCACAATTTTACATCGGTGATGTAGAAGGCTTGCTTATCGGGAGTGGTCACAAATGTTGGACCTTCTTTAATGATTTCATCAATGCGAGAAATTTGTGCTTATAAGTCCTCGATGCTTTTAATGTTACAACCCATAAAACAGGATGCATAATTTTGGTGAAGGCATTCAATGACATGTTCAACTAAAGCCCCCTCTCCGTACTGGTAGGATGGTGGTGAATATCCCTTTCTCCGTTTCACCAAGTGATTGGTAGAATGCGTATCTTCTCGATCACCTAAATCAATGAACTTCCTATCAGGCCATCCAGTCTCTTTGTCTGAAATAGTTAGGAGTATGTCAGAAAACCTTTCATCCTCAATTCCATCTTGTATGGCGTGTTTGAGTCTGAAATAGTTAGGAGTATGTCAGAAAACCTGCCATCCTCAATTCCATCTTGTATAGCGTGTTTGAGCTCATAGCATGTTTCAGTGTTGTTCCCCTTGCCTCTGTCGTATCGAAAATATGAGTAGCCATTCCAAAATCGGGTTTTGTTTTCTGGTTCTCGATCTGGAGTGGGACTAATAGGTTGTAGATTCCCTTCAGTCATAAGCCTTCGAAGAGCTGCAGCATAAGTTGGTCGAGATTAGTAAATATCCTTTGAGGACGTTCAACTTTGTTGTTTGACTTAAAACATCCAAGAGGATTGTCTTGGTTGTGAGGCGCAACTAAGATTCTACCAGCTTCAATCATATCCCGAATAACTTCTTTCAAAGCAAAACAAGTCGCTGTGTCATGACCTTGGCCTTGGTGGTATATGCAGTATGAATTACCATCCCAGAATCGGGTTTTCTTGTCTTCTGGTGGGTCCGGAGTCGGATCGACGAGTTTTAGTAGCCCTTTTGAAGCAAGTATATGTAGAGCGGTGACGGTGTGACTAGATTATGAGTTCTTGAAAGATTGTGAGTTACCTCTCACACTTGAACTCATGGTACTACATTGAATTAAGACTCGAGCGTCGACTTTGGCATATTGATGCCTAGACAAACGACTTTCGACGGGATTTGGAGGTTTGTTGATGGCGTGACGCCATTAGAGAAGACACATATACAAACTTGACCTTTGCCCCATAAGATAGGGGAAATACGGGTTTAGACCTCAACATGTTTTGACTCCACTAATGCCATTGAGGATGTCTCGACAATTAGGCAACATTACCTTGACCAGAAGGCAGGTACTAACTTCGGCAGAGACTCGGCGTTATTTAATTAGAAAATTTTGACTCAAACTCGACTCTTCTCGACTAGAGGCTGAATTAGAAAGGTGAAATGATACGTACGATGTTATTATTTAAAGAAGATTATCGAAAATAGAGATTTTCAACAAATGGGATTTTCTTAGGGTTGTCTTTTGAGAAAGGTTAAGTTTATTTTCAGGAGACGGGTTTGAAATAATCGGGGTTGCTACGGCTTAGAAAACGGTGCATTGTTTTCAAAGACGATTTTTGAAACTCAAAATTGCTGGTTTGAGAATCGAGAATTGAAAATTTCAATAGTTGAAATCATCATTACGACGGCCTTGAAAACAGTTAAATTTGTTTTCGAAAGATTTCGAAATCAGGATTGAAAATTTGAAAATGGTTAAATTTTTTTTCAAAGATTGCTTTTGAATTGACATTTGAAAACAAACAAATTTGTTTTCAAAATATATGAAGAAGAATTGAAAATTGTGAGCACTGAAATTGTCATTACGACGGCTTAAAAAAAAGCCAAATTTTGTTTCTTGAAAGATGGTTTAAGAATTGAAGATTTGGGGATTAAAATCATCATTACGACGGCTTCAATAATGGTGAAACTTGTTTAAAAAAACAGGATTTGAAATATGAAAAATTATGGGAATTGAAATCATCATTACGACGGTTTGAATAAGCAGTGTTTCTCGATTTTAAAATTGATTTTGAATTTCGAAAATTAGAGGGTAAAATTCGTCATTATGAGGGCTTGGGAAAATGCGTTTTTTATTTGTGAACCCCCGCGATAATACGTAACAATAAATTAGTAAAAAGTAGCGAAAAATACGGACTTTTCAAAACATTTAGTTCGAAACACGCGGGTTCACAATCAAAAGTGAACAAGTACGAAACGAAAGGTAAGATTAGGTTATTACAAACCAAGTCTAGCAAAAAAGGGGAAATCATATCCCACGAATACAAGTCTCAAAAGCGAGTCTAAATGAAATGTAAGGTAAATATTAATTATTATCGACACTCGCTAGCTTACACATGTCTTCACCCCAAGTAGCACTAACTTATACTTGTCATTCATGAAACATGAATGCCACAGTTAATGGGGAGTAACTCAAGGTTCTCCAGCCATATTATATCGAAACGAACATAAAAAAGAACGTAAAGAAGGCAAAGTATAGCGATTACAGTATGAGTTAACTTGAATATAAAAGCATGAATAAACATAGTCATACATATTAACATAACGAGAGGGATAACATGGAAGAATAGTAGGCAATTATGTCATAGCATACATAAGCTTAGGAAAACGATACGAAAACATAAATACGGCTTAGTTATCACGAGCACGTATTTAAATGACAAATGACATATGCAAATATCCAAATAATGCAAGACCTTTACTACTCTTAGACTCATTTTCTCCCGATAGTATGACAATAATACAATATGGTCCTAGTCTAAACCTGGCCAGATTCTCGGAATGACTGTTTCCTGATTCGACATGCGATAAACATTTTGCATCCAAGACCCGATCGACAGAATGGAAGTCGAGTACCCCGAATTCGGCAGAACAACACGAAAGAGGCAGAAATAGAATGAGATAACCAATTCTCGGCAGAATGATACGAGAGAGTCGTAAACATGTCAACCAGGAATGTATAGCATAATGGCATTTCTACGAGCATACGACTCAAAACAAGTAGTCACTCAATATAAGTTATTCACACTTCAAATGAGGTAAGTAACGATCATGACATTCAATAACTCGAGTGTGAAGTAATTTACGTCATTTCACACATTTAAGACATAAATAAACATTTCATATCCTAATTACATGTCACTTGAAAATAATACAAAGAAGCGATAACAATTGAATTTGGTTATATGAATCACAAGCAAAACGTAAACAAACCAAGCTCAAACTGTAAACTAACCATAGTACGAGTCTTGTTAATTACCAAGTATAGCCAACACCATACCGGTGGAGTGGCAGTGGTCTCGGCCGGTACGGCCAAGGCAGGGCAGGGGAGCAGCTGGGGACAATAGTCATCCTGGTAGGAGTTGATGCATACCGACCGGTACGGCCTGGTTATATGCCTGTGGGACGCAACATTGTACCGGTCTGAGGAAGCTAAGGAGCAAGAAGGCCTTGTCCTAGACTCAGTCCCGGCCTGGGATGGGGGGCATACCGGCAGGACGCCTGGGCTCGAGGAGGGAGTGCACGGGGTGGGTGTTTGGCGAGCTTGGGACGGGTTTCGATTGATATGGGATTCGATCTAAGCTTGTTCCACGTATTTTAGGCACATATAAGACGGTCTTAAATATATTTTTCCGCCCAGTTTAAATTACAAATTTTGTAATATAATTTCCACCCAATTAAAAAAGAACATGTAATTAGAAAAAAAATCATATATTTGAGACGGAATTCGTTCTAACCGCTACGATCCATCCAATGTCATTCATATCATTCCAAACCTCAATATTCCAACAAAGGGGTTTCACCAAACAATTAGGTTATGTAATTAAGGGCACATGTGAGACAGAAAATCAATAGTTTACATATTCAAGTAACCAACTTTACTCAATCGTTCTCACACAATTATTTCCAACCAATACTTTCATGACATACTTAAGCACAATAACATGGCACAAACAAGATGGATTACTCTTTAATTCATCCGTAAAATTAACTCATTTCAGCCATGTGAATATACATGTAACAATATACTCAATATTCTTCAAACAAACATAAGATGAATTCACTCATCAATGAAATAAGCAAGAAACATATCAATACATGTAAAGATACCAACTTTAACCAAAAAAAGACTAATTCTTTCAAAATTAAGGCACATAATTTGATATAATATCGAGTAACCTATCATCGTTACCTTTTAGCACTTCAATCTTCCAAGGAATCGTCAATGTCGTACGACTCCGCCTCTGGGTCGTCCCAGTTCCATCCTAAATACAAAATACAATGAAAAAAGTTAGTTTTGGTAAACCCTAGAAAGACATATTTTTCGACTTACCAAGAAAGAATGCATCTTTCTTACTTAGAAAGAAGGAGAACGAGAACATGAAGAAATATTGTGCGAAAAGCAAGGTGTTTGGTTGAGAAATGGAGAAGAAATGTGAGATGTAAGATTCAAAAATGAAGGTTTTTAATGAAGCCTTGAGAAGGAGGAAAAATTCAGATTTTTGAAGTGAAGAAGATGAAGGTGTAACAAGGGTTTTAGTAGAGGAAGGGAGTTAATATGCCCAATAACAAGTATACGCCCAAATAACTCAATTTGAGTAGGTCTTAACTAAAAACTCGACTCCAACTAGCTATATAACCAAGATGGTCATTATTATTATTATTATTCTACATCTAAAGCAATATTTTTATAAAAATAGCTTTAAAATATAAGTAGTTTAAATATAACGATTACATTAAAACGTGAAAACACGGGTGTTACAGATTTTCAAAATTGAGGATCGATATTGTCATTGACATGTCGTCAAACCACCAAACAATATTTGTAACTCAAAAAACCACTTTAGCAAGTAGTAAGTAAAGGTCGAATCCAAAGGACGGGGATGTCACGATTGATTGATTAGTAAAGTGAATAGAACAACTACAACTACTAACAACAAATGTAATAAAATGAAAGCAAGTATATAAAACAAAGGTGAAAACAATATAGAGAAAGTCACTAGGGTGTCATGGGATCATAGGGGTAATAAAGTTGTACATCCAAGGGTAGGTCATTGATAGAATAATATTGAAACTTTCGGTCTTGCAGTCGATAGGTTGAGTTGGGTTAGCTTCTGCCGTACACCCGGTCACCCCACTAGCATAGTACATGGTCTAACATCTCTTAAGACTTTCGATCTTGTAAAAGGTGTTGAAAAGGCAGAGAATCAAGCAAGGTCGTGAGTCAAGCAATTCATCAAACATAACATGTGCACTAATATAATACTAGAAACTACAATAACAAGTTTAATCAACCAAATGAACTCATTAAGATTTGGATCTACCCTTTAATCAATCCCATATTCCCTATTAACCCTATCTAGGAGACTACTCATTCATGTAGATACCTTATTTTTGCACCTCCCGCCAAAAACCCAGTGATGATTGGACCGCATGTTTAACATACGGAGTGATTTTATGACATTTCATAAGTTCTTCAACATTTGATAGCACAAACAGTCGTGTCAACCCCTTGGTCGTCATCTAAGTGTCGATACGGTTGTTTTGACAGTAATTAGAGTACATTTGGAGTCCTGGTCAAAAACCGCCTTCATTTTCTAACCGTCTTAAAATCGAGTCGAAATATTCTAGAGCGATTTCCAAAATATTATTTTAAGTATTTAAATCCCGAAAATATCTTGTTTTGAGGAATAAGGAAGCCTAAATCTTCCCTAATTCCTAAATAAAGTGCATAAATGTTTCTTGCTGAGGAGGCCTGAGGAGAGAACGAAGTGCGTATTGCACCTCTTGGAAAGGTCGCAGTGCCTGCTGCGCCTCTTCCTGGGCTGGTTTTCGTCAGTTTCAAGAATATTTCCGAATTCTTTCCAAACCTTATCTTTTCCTAAATTTCCACCTCGTGATTAGTTTATAGAGGCCTTCACCTTACATATTCTTCACCCGCGTGTCCGCCCTTTCTCTTCTCCCTTGGCATTCTAAGACTTTTGTTATTGCTATTGACGCCTACGTGCTTGATCACTCGACAATGTAAGCCCAAATCCTTTTGGGTGCCAGTCTCGTTGCATAGACCAACCAATTTTATCAACTCCAGTTAATAAATTCAATCAATCGTTTTCTAAAATCCTTTTCAAGGGCACTTTAAATCCTATATCGAGTCTAGAAATCACTAAACGACAACTTCGTTAATCTCTCTTTGTAAACATGTAACTCTGATGGTGTAAATCCACCTTATTCTTGTATTTATTTTCTGTATTTATAACTTATGTGAGAATTATGTTTTAAGCACGCTCAAAATCATTTTCAAAACATATTTTAAAACCTTTATTGAATCAGCGTAGAAAGACCATCGAAAAGAATCGCATCATCAGATGTGCCTTCTGAAATAGTCGCAGCACCTGCTGTGCCTCTTCCAGAGGCTCCTCGTCTGCTGCTGCTCTTCTTGTTCTTCCTCGAGTAGTTGCTGTATCGTTATTCGTTCTTCTTTCTTTCCTTCTTTTCTTCAATCCTTTGTAAGTTTTAAGTTTCTAATTTTGTTTTATAAAATCCATCTCGACTTATCCCTTTTAATCCAATATTTGTGAATTTTCGTCGCGAATTCAAGCCCGAATTTAAGAGGCTCAATTTAATAATATCAAGAATTTTGAATCCATATTTTGTATATTGTTTTTAATTCGTTTTCGGTTTCAACTCCTTACTTTACAGTTTTCGTCTTAATCGTGTTCTTGTTTTAGTCGTCGTAGTTCAAGTTTCGATCTTTTTAAATCCAACATCGTATATGGTCGTAGTTCATGTAAACTGCTGTAATAATTAGTTTTAATTCATTCATTTTCACTTTCTGACGTTTCTTAGTGCATATAATTTGTTTAAATCACTTCCCCATGAGTCGTATACTAATAATCAATCTAAATAAATCAACGAACAATAATTAACCCACAAGACTGCCTTTCACAGTCAGAATCCAGCTCGAGAACAGTTGTATAGACTGATGCGCCTCTTCCAGAGGACGCAACAGATGTTGCGCCTATTCTGAGTTGGGTTCTTCCTCTGAACTGTTGTCGTTTTGACGTAGCATTTCTAATTAGGTTTCTACTCCACTATTATCCGTATTATCACCCTAATTCGACATATGTAATTCTTTAATTTTTATTTCTTTTCTTTTCTTTAAATCCCTTTTGGAGCGTATTTATAACGTAAATTCAATAATACCCTTTGTAATTTATTTCATTGTAATTAATCATTTACTTCTCTTATATGCTTTCACATGTAATGAATTTAATCTCTACTTCAGCCCAATTGGATGATAACTTGTATGCTTAACCGACTTAGTCTAAATTCACATGCTAGGTTTAATCTACTAGATGTGGCATTGCATGCATATAATTTACAACATATCAAGTTTAGATGATTTTCATGATCATTAGTAGAGGCCGTTATTGAGGCGGACAGGATTAGGTGTTTAAATAAAGAGCTTTCTAATACGTACCCTCCCCTCTTACTCAGATATTTGTGAGCATCTGTGTTCATTGGCATCGCAAGAGTCATTCTAGACATAGAATGCTAAGGGTGACAAATTTTGTAGTTTTCATGTCACTACTTTGTGTCTTGAGATAGCATGAGGTATTCGAACAGTTCCAATTTACCACAAAATTGGTGGCGACTCCACAAATACAGGCATGTTCAAACCATCCACAAATGCAGGCATGTTCAAACCTTACTCAGATATTTGGCACGAACCTCTCCACAGACCAGGGTTTGATAGCTTGGTGAGGCAACCCACCCTTTTAAGCCAAAACCATTACTAAAAGCACTCAGCATAATGTTATAATGCTTGTGCAACACCCGAGAATAATTAATTCCTATTTTAAATTATTTTAATAATTAATTACGGTAAATATAATTTTAAATATTATTTTCGTAAAATGTAGAATCTTATAATATATTARTTATATTACTACTATATAAAYCCGTCTTAATTGTATAGTAGCATTGAGACGATAAATAAGCAATTCCGACTCATCTTGTGTAGCATTGGGCCTAAAATGCCTTAAGCCCATATAAACCCTCTTATTTCCCCTAATCCCCTCAAAACCCTTCTTCATCCCCACCAACTTTCAGCAACACAAAACCTTACAAAACACCATTTTTACTCCTTATTTCCATCAAGCTTAAGACACTTATATCTCCCTCAATTCTTATCCGTTTTTCTTCATTTTCGCACCAAACTTCTTCTCTTCGCGTTCTCCTTCTAATTAGGTATAAAAGTTACCGTTTTTCCTCCCTTCTTCCCATTTTCAAAATTCCCAAATTCCCATTTAGGGAGAATTCTTCATCTAACAACTTGTATTCTGTATTTAGGGGAAAGCTTAGAGGATCCCAACGCTGACACGTACATTGTGGAGGATATACAAGAAGATTTGGAAGCATAAGGTAACCTTGAAGGGTTCC
>VHZZ01013404.1:0-16366 GCA_009801015.1 Silene noctiflora | reverse complement strand
AAAAGAACGTTTTGCAATATTAATTGTCCGCCCAAACACACTCGTCCTTCCTTGGATGACTTCGCAAATTTCCCATTGGGAAGAGTCACCACACATGAATTGATGTCTTGGATGTTTTGTAAAATTTCAAAAGAACCCGTCATGTGATGCGTAGCACTGGAGTCAAGTAACCAAAGCATAGTATCATCCGCCTTACCATTCATTCGCACTTTGGAAGACGATGCCTTAGCATTATTAACGTACGCATCCCATTGATTTTTTGGAACATTCACATACTGCTCTTTAGTATCTCTTGCTTCATCATTGACTCGAGCAGCATTCACATTACCCTGAGTATTACCATTGCCCCTGCCTTGACCAAAACCGTATGCTCCATTGCTTCCACGACCACCACGGCCTCCACGGCTGCCTCCTTTGTTCCTGTCTCGCCAACCTTTGGGGTAACCTATGATATCAAAACAGCTCGCTATCACGTGTCCATATTTGTTGCACTTCTCGCAATAAGGACATTGCGATTCCGCTTCTTTATCATTCACATCCCCGGTGCGTGGAGCTACTGGAGGCACATAGCGTGCTGCAAAYCCRACCGGATCTCCCHTGTTTTCCCCACTTCTTGTCCCAACAACACGGGTAGTCTTCCCTTTAACTCCTTCTTCTTGAATCAGAGTGGAGTAGGCACGATTAAGAGAGGGTAGGGGTTCCWGTAGAAGCAAGTTTGAGGCAACTGTCGAATATGAACTATCAATACCCAACAAAAAATCRTGAAGTTTGCCTTCATCTCTTTTCTTATCGAGTTGCTTGTTTAAACCGCACTTACAACCTCCACAGCTTTAGGTAGGGTTACGATCATATTTATCAAGATCGTCCCAAAGCTTCTTGAGGCGACCATAATAATCAATAATAGACTCATCACTACCTTGTTTACAATCATGTATCGATCCCTTAATTCGGTGTAACTTGGGGCCATTACCAACGCTAAAACGTTGTTCAATATCGTCCCACAATTGTTGTGCTTCTTCAACATATGAAATTGTCGAACCAAGACCGGGTTCGATGACGTTAAAAATCCAATTAACGGTCATGGCATTAACCATGTACCAATCTTCGATCTCATCAGAATCATCAGCCGGTTTCTTAATCGAACCGTCCATGAATCCTGTCTTTTTCTTTGAACGCAGGGCACCTCGCATCTTTACTGACCATTCATCATAATTTTCTTCCCCTTTCAATTCGACAACAATTAACTTGTCTCCGGATTTGTCAGAGGTCGAGAGAAAATAGGGACTAAGTTTTTCACCTTTTGTCATATCGTCGGACTCGGAATGAGAGTCTGCGTTAGAGGTGTTTTGCGAATTGTGACCACCGTCTTTTGGTGAAGAATCGTGACTACCGTCTACCAGCGAAGAATTTGCGCCGTCTTCTATATCACTCATATGATGCTAGAAAAACCTAGCTCTGATTACCATGTAAAATTGTGCACACAAAAAATACAAAGGAGATTATACTTGGGAAAAATATGATATTGTATTATGACCGCTGTTCTATTACAAGGAATATCATGTATATATATACATGTGAACTAATACCAAAAAACCCTAACGCAATATTACGACTACCGACACAATATGGAAACTATCGTAAATACAATATTCACACAATAATATATCGTAACACACTTGATTTCAAGGGCTTCCGAATATCATGTAGATTACGAAGACGGACACCTCTCAAGTTTTGGGTTAGGGCTATTATCCGCACAAACAAATCTCCCAATTGTGGCTGCATATGGCGAAGGGTTCGCTTCATTCGTACGGCTTAATACTTGCAAGTCGTATATTAATGCCCGAGTTGGAACAAGATGAACAGGAGTATAAGATAATTTACCCTCCAATGGTTCATTAAAAGCCCATACCAAATTTGTCGTAGTGTCATGGCTGCCCTTTGAATAGACGCTCCTTATCTTTAACATTGGAAAATCGAAAGACAAAACGACAACCTCCTTACCGTTCCATAATTTTGACATCGGTTGCTGCTGAGTTTTAGGGTTGGATAAACGGATATAATCAACTTGATTCGGTTATATCTAGGTTGTTGTGTTCGGATATAAGCCAAATCGAGTCTAACTTGTTGCATGAGAGAAATCAAGGTTATTTTTTTTGGCAACTAGAAATCAAGGTTATCAGTTATCACCGATGTTGTAACTCGAGAGATTACGTCATAATTCCAGATGATATAAACCCAACTATTCAGTCCTGAACTCCTGAATATTTGCAGAGGGTTGTCAAAAAAATTTGAAGGCAGAGGCATTGCACCATAAAATGCACAGTTTGTGACACCAGAACAACCTGTAATAATGAATTGAGCAACTGTACTGATTATTCATTGTTACAAGTTTACAACTGTGTTATGGACACAAATTACACGATCGGAATGAATCACATCTGTAGACATAAGTGGAGATATGTACCATACCATAACTCAAATGCTTTCCCGTGGGGCTACTGTGATATATGCACATAACCTTGCACTCCCTAACAATAGCAAAAATGTCATAGACTCCTAGGCAAAGGTCAAAATACTTTAGAATAAAAATCACAAGAGAAGAAGCCGATTTGCTTATGTTGGAGGTGAAAAAAGGGTAGCTAGACCTTGATCAACTGTCAATTGCATCTTGTCATATGACATCAATGAGTCTTCATGGCACTTGTATGTACCACTACCTCTCGCCAGCACCTCCCCATCGCAATCTATGATTCCTCCCTTTGTCGAGTCAGTAGTGCGCGTGCCTGGCTCCAAAATGAACGCCTTGACCTGCAAATTTATAGAAAACAGATTTGAGTAAGTGTTACTGCAAGTGCTGCAGAGTTTATTGGTTCCTTGCATAAGGACATGAGGTCTTCGATGAACGTCAAAAGGGTATTTGGAGTCAGTTCGGCATTGGCCAAGTCAATAGATCTTAGAATATTATGTTTCTTTTCTATTGATCCGCTTTTTTATGGATCTGAAATATAACGGAAAATCATAATGGCCAAGTTAACTATTCATGCTTCATAAATTATGAACTAGCAGACAACAGACTTTTTAGGTGCAATTTCATAATATGGGCAATCAGGATTCAGGAGACAACCAACCTCTCTGCGTTTATAAACTTAGAATATTAAGTTTAATTTCTATTTCCAATAGAAACAAAGATTCGTTATTTTTTTGGCCTTAAAGTAAGCTGGAATAAATCAAAATTGATAACAAAACTATCAACACTTCGTAAACTATGACCTAGTAGTCGATCAAAACTATTTTCATTATACTTTTTTTATGGGTCATTTGTACTTTGGTCGACAACCGCGATGTGCTGCAAACATGGAGGAACGATGAGCACGTCATAAAGCCTGGGTTGGGTGTGGGACGAGGGGGAAATTTTTACTTTTCTGTTACCTACGTGGTATTTTTGTCAACACCCGAGAGATAAGAATCAAAGACGAAATAAATAAGTATAGTGCACACAATGTACGCACAAAGCAAAATGAGCTTACCTTGAAGTACAAGACATGAGGTGACTTGACATGGTTTCCATTTCCCAGTTCCGTCATCAACGATAGCAAACCCAATTTTGAGCCATCTTTGAAGATCACTACATCTACATACCCATCTGAAAACTACATATCAAGCACCTTATGAACAACTGGCAACCACAAATGTTAAGAAACTGCTGCTGAAATTTACAAAGCGATGAGGAAATTCTCTTTCAGAGTTTCAGCCACAAAATTAGTTACAATTTACTTCGGTGGTTGTTGAAATTTGTGTCAATCAACATTGCTAAAAACCAATAAAAGCGGTAGCCCTTCCTTTGTGACTTTTTGTTACACTGTATTTGAGAGGATGGGTGTTTGAGTTCAAATAAGAGAGAGACATGACTCACATATACTATACATCCATCTCCAATATATATAAAGGCAAATCTAACCATGGATCCTTGCCGTGACCCTCAGATGTATTCACATGAGTTATTTCACAGACTAACAGTTTATGTGCCATAAAGAGCTAAACAACGAGGCAAGAAGACAACACAGGACTCTAACTTAGATTGTATGCCCATGGATCCTTACCTTGGCATTGGGAGCTGGCATTGCATCATCACTTCCCCAGGGAACGTTATGGATCCAAACAGAAATAAATGGACCCTCAATGGTCCTCCAATTCAACTTCTCCAAGTTTAGATTAGGCCCAACATAGCCGTTTTCATGAGAACCAGCCTGCATATTACTTGAACTGCAGAATGGCAATTCTTCAACGGATACAGCTTCTTGACTTATTTTTCTTGCATAATCTTCAGATTCAGATGCAGGGACAAAATGAATACGTCCATGATATTTTCTCAGATGAAGAATTCTTTTGATCGCCTGTGGAAATAATACATTAATCACGTAAATCATACAATATGTATACAAAAACTTCATCATAATTTATATATATTTTTTTTTAATGTATCCTTGTTAGCAGGGGAACAAATTCATCAAAGATTAAACTTCACATCAATAACAGCTGGAGTATAGGATGAAAAGGGCATAGGATAACTCTAAAAGAAAAGACAAAAAGCCACTACCAATCTTCTTGCATGCAAAGGTAACTTGATAAAAAAAAAAGGCTTTACTCAGTGAACTTATAAGAAAATTGCACCGTAATGAATCTCATTTGAAAAGATAAGGTAGAAAAGAACAGGCAGAAAGGAAGCACGCACACCAAAGGGAAAAAAGTTAAAACTGAATACATTAATGTGCAGAGGTTAAATTTGAGCAATTTCTCCACACTTATCACTCCCCTTTATCCTCCTCATTTCCATCCTACCTCCACAAATGAGATTCATACAACATAGTTGTGATAGCATCTTACCAAACATAACTGCAGGTGACCTCATTTTTATTTTCTTAATCATGATAAAACAGAGAAAAAAAATACAAGGAATGAGGCCATGAAAATGCTTGTCAAACACAAGTTGTAGGCAAAAAGTAGTTCTTTACTGATAGGCTTGTCAGAAGATAAAAACTTAAAAGATGATAAACCTACAAGAGGAAAGGGTGACGATTCAAGTTTTAGGGTTGACCAATAAAGTCATACTATAGGAGTATAGGACGGTATCACTTCAACCATGATGATATGCAAATGTCAAAAGGAGTTGCAAATGAAAAAAATGAAAATAAAAATAAAGCAATAAGAGATAAAGAAAATAAAGTTAACTTACATACAGGTCCAAACGAGCACTGCCCATCCACCTCCATTTCTCTGATTCAATATCTATGTCAGCCACAAGACCTAGACAACAGAACAATCAAGAAAGTGTAGAAAAAAAGAAACAAAAAACTTAAAAGGAGAAATTTTCATAACAGAATGAATCTAATTCAGATTAGTGTGGTAACAAGAAGCATACCCCACGCAAGCATCAAAACGCTAAAAAACCTAGTCTTCCCTTGTGATACCGTAGTAACATCAAGTGACCGTTTGTGCCCTGTCATAGAAAATAAAATTCAGTTTCTTTAATGAAGAATAAGAAGTTAATTCAAATGCAAGCTGCTCCAAGCAGGGCTATGCTTAACCTCGAAGAATGGCGAGTGTAGCATAAGACGCTGAACAAGGTTCACCAACCAAATCCAAGAGAGATTTAGCCACCCCATTTCCAGTACCTATATATAACAATGGTTCAAAAAATGTAAAGGATACAATTATGACAGGGTTAAGCCGAATGCATGCAACTGTGTTGTACATATCCATGTGACAAATTCGCATTGGCTGGTTAGAATCTAATGCCTATATGGTTCTTTCCAAATAAAAGGTGGCACAGGATTTAAGAAACCCAACCCAAAAGGTCTTGAGGTACAATAATAATCCCCGTTTTTTTTCCTCTCTCCTAATCTTACTTGGACAGTTTGTTCATTTGCATCAAAAGTAGTTTTGCAAAATGCAATTGAAAGAAATTAAAGATACTTTTCAAAAAGTACATCAGGAAATAACAAACACACTACACATATGGATATGACTATGTTTCAGAACAATTCTTCTATTATTTTCTCTTACAAAAAGCGCCTGAAACCCTCGAGTTTGAAGTCTAATAAAAAGATCATTTAAACAAATTACTATCGTCATACAAATTGTTAGCCTTCTTGCTCTATAACCAACAATGAGATATTAGCCGCCTCTTCATAAGACAAATTTATCAGAATCGTCAATATTATACATCAAGTCAAGAAAACAAAGAAAAACAAAGTTCAGAATTAAACTATAAAGAGGGGTAATTTAGACCAAAAGTTGTGAAACTATGATACGTCTACACTTCCAGACGAGACCAAGAACACAAAAATGTTTTATGGTACTATCCAGAATGTCCTACAAATCCCTACAAATAAAAAAAAATAAAAATAAAAAAAAGAACCCTTCCACTCAGAGGTTAGAAAATACAAAATCACCTCTAGAATATATGCACAAATTCGACCAATATAATACAAAACTCTAATTCTTCTTGATTTAGTAATAGATTCATAAAAAATGGCAGTGAAATACCTGCAGGGATCACTCCAAGAGGCATCTTGATCGCAGTTTCCCAGTCCTCTCTTTGCAGTAAGCCATTTATCACCTACTAAAAAATACAATACTTATTAATTGGATGTGGCAATCTAAAATCAGAGTTCTTAATGGCCGATTTTTTGGAGTCAAAGAAACAGACGTGTGTTTATGAGCTATATTACTTCGATTATTTAATTTTGGGGCCCCACCCTTGTCCAACGCAACACTTGAGGATAATGGCATGGAATCCTTATCCGATGCTTACCAATCTGACACTTCTATGCAAAGATAATATTACATGATGGAAGTAGAGGAGGAGATGTGTATATGCATCATATAGGATAAAATTAAACAATTTTAAGCTTTATGTCACATTAATCTCTCTATTCCACATTACAAACTCTATATATTTCAAACCTCTAAATTTTCTGCTTAAGAATGGTTCCTGATCCTTTATATACTCGTTTTAGGATAGAGTCCCTGTGTCTCAAAATTTGAGTCATGGACTGTCCAATACTTGACATATACCCGTGTCTGAACCCAGTACGCAAGTCTAAACAACATAGGTTTTCAGTCCATAAGATTGGCCGATTCATAACTCATTGAACTTGTGCCATTCACAAGATGTGCTTCTCCAGCTACAAGCACGCCAGAGACGTTCTAGTGAATATATACTAAACAGAATCTTGGTTCAGTGATTAAGAAATTGAGTCTGGGCTAGTGTAATTGCCACGGAAAACATAGCTTTTTTTTTCCTCTCGAGTCTCGAGTAAAGAGACCAGGAAAATTAATTTGAAGTCAGCAAATGCTCTCAACAGTCAACACGTTATAGTGCAATTTGTTACTTACGCTGAACTTTTTTAATGAAAGATGAAGATGCAATTGGATAAATCATAGCATTAAAGTCCTGTGTATGTGTAAATGCTTTTATTTAGGCTTGCAAAAACCTTTACAGAAAAAATCAAGAATGTCGTGAATCATCATGAAAGAGAGTAAATCTTTCCTGTGATAAATTCGGAATTCCGTATAGTACATGAAACATCTATTGGGCTAAAATTTGATTCAAACTAGTACAGAACTACAGACTAGGAATCAATAATTCAATATATGTTTTTTTGTGACTAGGAATATCAATATATAAGCAACTAGATCTTTATTCACATGCCTTTAAGGTAACAAGTTACCAGCGTACCGACAAAATGACAGAAACAACACATGATCCGCTCACAAAGAACTACCATCCAAACCCTAAAACCCACCTTAATATTTACTCCCTCCATTCACTTGAATTCACTACATTTGCTTCTGGAACAAAGTTCTAGGAGATGGAAAATATGTGAGAGAATAATGCGGCCCACATTTACACACAAGAGTACTTTTATGGGTTATTTTTCGCCCAAAGTAAAAATGTAGTGGCTAATTTGAATGATCCAAAAAAAGAAAATGTAGAGACTCCAAATGAATTGAGGGAGCATTGCATGCGTATGAACTTGAGAAAGATAAAGTACATCTAGTAGTACAATACTATCATGAATGAACAAACAAAACGATACCTCAACTAAGATGCCGTCACCACTGACACAAACAACTCCGTCATACATGGTAAGATCCAGTTCAAAAGCAATCTCCTTAGCGTGCAGCTGATATTTAGTTTCTATAACATTGCAAAAACCAGCAAAAACTGTAAGTCCGAATAACTCTCTAGGCAGCAGGGCATATACTTACATACACGGACTACAAAGTGTGTGAACCTTGGAGTGTAATTTCAGTGTCAGCATCCTTAAGCAATGGCTTTACGATATCGACAAATATATTCAGCGCAGTTCTCTGCCCACCATACGGATTTACCAAAACAAAGAGCCTTTTTGGTCGACCTACATCCAGATAAGCAACAACATCAACATTTCATCTAAATCAAACCCGTCAAAAAAGTTCTTAAGTTTCAGCTCATGTCAATATATGTTTCAGACACTAGTGGATCAATCCTCAACATGACGGGCTCCAGGAAACTAAGTTTTGCGTATTTTGTCTAAATTTTTGTGCTAAATTTTTTTTTAATCCATGACATTTATAATAGAACTTCAATATTTTTATCAAGCGCACCGTAAACGAAATTTTCAAGACCTGCCACTTCTTCTCGGTAATGAACTCAAGTTCAACAGTCAGCAACACCAATCCGCTATCAATTATAGACAGATAATCCTGTTCAGAGAATTCCTTTTTCAGGTTGAGATCGACCATTGGTACTTCTATCAAGAGTCATGAATGTAGTACTTGTAAAGCAAACACATGAGATCACTAAAAACTAAAACATGTATATCAGTGATCAAAACACCAGACAATCTTGTGCTACAGAATGATAAACCGATTATCATACTGAACTAATTTCAGCATTACTTAACTATGTAAAACAAACATATATTGGCATCAATGAGTACATTATAGATTTTGGACTATAAGAGAGAGAGTTTGGACTTTGGATGACGCAGCCAAAATTAAAATTACATTGAATGATGGCCACTTCATAATAGTACCAAGTGCCACCAATTTAGCAAATCATTTTCCTTCAATCCATCATAGTTCCGAAACAAAGAATTATAAAAACAGGTGACCATAGTGATAATCACACGAAATAACACCAAAAATGAGAAATAAGACCATGTAAACTTGTAAAAGATCTCACCTTTATCCTAATAATTCACATAATCACAAGTAACACCGTTATTCAATTCGATTAAAAAAAACATCGCAAACTGCGGACCAATGAAGGCAATAGTAACAATAACATTTCACAAATGCCTCAAAGGCCTCGCAAACTGCGGAGCAATGAACAAGGAGTTGGATGTACTCGTGTACATCCCCAAAAAAGGGTTGCCAGTTCACCGAGCCATTTTATGTTAAATGCATCGTAATTCAGAACTAAAGAACAGCCGATCACAGTTGAAAATGGAAGCAATTGACCATAATAATAATCACAGGAAGTTACAACAAAACGACGAGCTTTTAGAAGATCTCACCTACATCCAACTGATTCATATGATCTATTTAGAACTACCTATAAATCATACAGTAATTATTACAGAGTAAAAAACAATGATTTGAATAATTACCTAGAGAATCGAGAAATTCTCGAAGTTTAGTAAACCACGTGGCAACAGAATCTTCAGGAAACTGAAACGCGAAGCTCTTCCTCACCATAGCTGAGGTAGTCGCGCAACAGAGAATCCCGCCATTCCCGCCATGTTCAACCACACATCTAAGTGTAATTCTGGAACCTTCCATTGAAATACCTAAAACCTCCTTTTCTAGAATTAACCGTTTCTCGCCGGCGGAGTCGGACCAGCGGAGAGTGCCGTCGGAGAAAAGGATTAACGGCGTTAGGGTTCCGTTAGTAGTGACGTTATCCGAGAGTATTATTGTGGGATTTTCTAACTGTGGATGGTTCATGGTTGTGAAGTACGCGCGGAGAGCGGCGCGTGAGGGGGGGAGGTTAATAGTTGGATTTGAGGAGGTAGATGAAGTGAGGAAGGAGGTGGGAATGCGAGGGATAGTTTAGTTTTGTTTGTTTGTCCAAGTTAGGTGGAGAAACTTAAGTTGGTGACGGAGAGTGTGGGTCCACCTCATTCTTTAAGAATTCAGATTATCAGATAAGTTGAAAAATAGTTCATCAATTCCCTTCGTCAAAACATTGAAAATAATTAAAAGTAGTGATGTATCAAGTTTAAAAGGAGTTAACTACATATACAAGTGGCACCTATTGAATATCAAATAAAAATATCCAAATTTTCCATAACATAATGCGAGCAACCCGTATCAAGGAGCCATTTACCCGTGAAATTGTGAGTAGGTGCACCGTAAACCGTAACACTATCCACGCAATTAGTGGATTATATAGATTTCAGTTTTTTAACAAAGAATTTGAGCTTATATGTACATTTTATGAGCTTTATTGAAAAGAATCTGAACTTCTTCATAAAAAAACTTTAGCTCAAAATATTATATTGAAATTCAAAAATACTACATATAAACTCAATAAGTGATAAGTGCCTAATTGTACAATTTTCCTTCTTCATTCTCATGCTTTTTTATCATATTCGACACGGTTTTGACCCCCGATTGCTTGCATTTTGCCTCTTATTCCACTTTGCTTCCATGAGTTTCCGTCACTTTTTTTAGGAAATTGGGCCACGACAAGGCGAATCAGAGAGGAGCAAGCTCGGGAATCGATCTTGTATACATGAAAAGAGAAAGGAGGAGAAAAGGCTGAGAAAGGCTTCTCAACCGGTAGGTCGGCAGCCGGCCTGCCGGCTGGGAAGCCATCCTCAACACTTTGGAGGATTTTGAGGGGAAATTGGGAGCAAACGAAGAAAAGGCTTGGCGCCGGCAACCGGCCACTCGGCTGGGAGCAGCATTACATGATTTGAAGTTGTGAAGAAGAGGCCCTTTGGCGGTAGGACGACAGGAAAACACAACCCCGTACTTAACCAAATTTCCAATGAGAAAAAGTAGAGAAAAAGGAGAATGCACGGCGCCGACAGCCTGGCCGAGGAAGCGGTTACAGCTCAAATTCTACTCATTCCTTCATTTTGGGCGCAATTTAGAGAAGACTATAAATAGACTCTCTTAAGATGATTTGTATGCGACACCCTAGATAGAGAAACCCTAGTTTAAGCACTCAATATTTCCTTAATCAAACTTTAATCTTTCCTTAATTACTCTACAAATTAGTTTAGATCTACTTTAGTTGGGTTGTTTACATTTAGTAATTGGGTTGTAATTGAAGAAATTGAAGAATCTCTTTCATTATTAATCCAAAGTTTGAAGCTTTCCTTATTGTTTGGAATAATTCTCTTCTTATTTGGTTTGTTTTGAATTGTTTACATTTATCTGTTCAATTTACTTGTCGTTTGAATTAGTACAATGTCTATTACTTTACTTATGTTTGTTTCATCATTTGTTTACATTTATCTTACAAGCATGAGTGAGTAGTCTCTTATAGGGTTTAGGTGGATCTTGAGTAAGGTTTGGAATATGAATATGGGTAGTTAACATATGGGTTTTGGGCAATTTTTTGGCTTACTTGCATATGCATATGAGGTGTTTGATGAAATGTTTGCATGAAAGTTCAAGCATGTTGTTGATTTATGCTTAATATCCTCTTGAATGATAACGAAGGAGATGCTAGATAGTATATGCATCTTGAGTTTGGACCAAAGTGAAGACTTTGTGAAGGACTTTAGGTGACCTAAGTAATTAGGCCTTAAACCTAAACCATTAAGTTACCCATAACTTGTTAACCCTTTGTTCTAGTCCACCTTATTTGGGTGAAACTATAGACCTTACCCCTTTATCAATTGTTTACAAATCTTTGTTATCACATTCACTTAGTTTAGTTGCATTTCGATCCATTAGTTTACATCTTAATCAATAGTTAACTACTTATTCTCTTGTTAGACTAAACTTGGACTTTAGTAAACCGAGTATAAACCACCTCCATTTTTGTGATCGACCCCGATTTATACTACTTAAATTGAGTTATTTTATAAATTGTTTTTGATAAGGGAATGTCGACGAAACCCTATATCAAAATGGCGTCGTTGTCGGGGATGGCGTTAGGTTATACCTAGTTAATTAGAGTCTTAGCTTTAGTCTTAGTGTTGTTGTTTGTTTGTTCAAGTAGTGGCTTGCTTTCTTGTAAAGCGTTTGTGTTATTGCTTATCCCTAGTGCCTAAAAAGCACTAGGAGTCTAACGGTTTATTGAGTTGCAAGCCTAGGAGAGAAAATAACGCTTTGCTTTTTGATTCCGACCCCGAAAGGCTTTTTTGAGCCTTAAGGACTAGGATAATAACAAGGGTTCGAGACTCCGCTCAAGCATCCTTAAACCAAGCAACGACATTCACCCAATCGCTCCTTGAAACTAACATTCAAGAACAAACAAACGACACCATTGATCCTTTAGTAGAAAACCCCTTTTCACGACATACAAATCCCAACAACCACACCACCACAAATATCACCTAATACACCTATCACACACCCTCCAATGGCGGCTCTAAGAGACAACAATGTACCAAACCCGGACGACTCCTCTTCCCCAATTAATTTTGGTGTCTTGGCTCCAAATTACTTTGAGATTCATCCCGCTCAATTCGGCTTGATTGAGAGCAATAGTTTCCATGGAAATACCGATGAGGATGCCCATGCGCATTTGCGCAAGTTCAAAAGCAAAGTTGCCATGATGAAAAGGAACGAGGTCTCCAAAGATACTCTAAGGCTCATGTTGTTCCCGTTTACTCTTAAAGATAAAGAGGATCGTTAGCTAACTGTCCACCCACCGAACACATTCACTGTAACACCCCGGCCCAAACCTTGGGTCGGGAGCGGTTACTCATGATAACTCTCAAGGCTGTGTGCATTGCCCACAGATCAACACGGGTCCTTTCCAGCGCATTTTGTCTTCACTCATGCGCATCCCGGGAACCTTCCCAGGAGGTCACCCATCCTAAGACTACTCYCAGTCAAGCACGCTTAACTTTGGAGTTCTTTTGCATGGATGACCAGAAAAGAAAGTGCACTTTGTTGATATGAGTAGTACTTTCAATCCCTTTAAGCACTAGTCATTTAAGCATATCACTGGACCTCTTCAATTACGTGGGGTGTTACATTCACAACTTGGGATGCATTGTCAAAGGCATTATTGGCCAAATATTATCCTTCCTTTAAGACGGCCATGCTTCGTAACAAGATTACGACTTTTCAACAAGAAGATGGGGAGTCTCTTAGGGAAGCGTGGGTCCGATTCCAAGATTTGATTGCTAGATGCCCTCACCATGGTATCCCGTCATAGTATGTGACTCAAACATTCTTCCAAACGTTGTTTCCAAGGACCAAAGAGATGGTTAATGCATCGGCGAGATGAGGTTTTGACCACGTTGGGGATGTAGAAGGATCGACTCTTATAAAGAAGATGGTGGATTCCTAGTCTAACTATGGCTCTAGAGGAAACATGTTAAGAAGGAGTAGTCGATACCTTCAGAAACTATCTCTCCCTTTAATGCAGAAACAAATGCAAAAATCGATTTTCTTACCAAGAAGCTTGAGGAGATGTCTAAGAAGCAAGTGCATCAAGCGAGTGCTTCTCATGGGCCATCTATGGTAGAGAATGTGCAAGCTTTTACATGTGAATCGTGTGGAGGAATGGGGCATACATACGATATTTGTGCCAATAATATTTACAACAACATGGGTAGTGAAGTTGAGGTATAAGATGTTAATGTCTTTCAAACCTTCAACAATCCCAATAGACCTCCAAGGGCACCCTTCAACAACAACCAAAACACCTACAACCCGAATTCCAACTATTCTCATCCCGGTTTGAAAAATCACCTAAATATTAGCTATAGAAGCAAAAGTGTTCAAAATCCACGAACTCAAACCCAAGCACAAAACTATAACCCACCGGGATTCACTCAACCAAGAGGTGGTGGTGTAAAAACCCGTATTATAAAACAAATGGAAAAAAAACGTATAATAAAGAATAATCAGAGTATAACACTAATAAAAGGGTCAAGGTGGCGAAAACACCTGACCAATCCGGTTTGCTACAAAAACCAAAAGCAAAGTCATTACATTATTAAAGGGGTTCTCAAAAACTGAAATGAAAATTCCTAAACAATTTATTCATCTCGCCGCACAGTACTTCCCCAGCAAGATATCAACCAAACAACAGATCATCGAACAACCTGAGAATGGGGGTCGACAATTGATCGGGAGTAGCTAGATGCTCTCTCAGTCATGTTTATAACAAGTGAATATAATCAACAATCAATAACAATTAAAATGCAAAACCAGTGAACATGTGAGATCATCTATACTCATAAAAACTCGACATCAACTTGACATACTACAACGTTCTCAACGCTAGACAAATGAAACCATGCGATCCTAGACCATAAACGACCACTAGACCATGGACACTCACAAACCTAAGTAACACACGATCCATAGCAACATAAGGCACAAAGCTAGCATAAAAGCATAGCGAATAAAGCGAACGCCCATTAGAGCGTATCACCACTGCCTCTAACTTATCATAGTGTATCACCACTGCCTTTGAATGACGGAGTGTATCACCACAGCCACCATCGGTGTGGAGCGTATCACCACTGCCTCAACGGTACTATGTATAGTGTATCACCACTGCCTATCTGCCTAAGACCTGGCCAGACCCCTCGATGCAATAACTGTACACCGAACGACACTCGGGACCCAGAGTGTATAACTGATGACTCTGGCCACCCCCAAACATAAACCAAAATAAATCCCACATCAATGGGTGGCATTAGTTCATTCCGATAGCATATAACTTGTGGATGAGGGAAATCGACCGCGCGATGTTTTTTTTTCCAAAAAAACGTTTGTCTTTTGAAAGAGTCGTCACTAAATTTTTAATGGAATTTAGAAACCAATTTCGTAGAGATTTTGAATTCATGTGAGTTTACGTGTTAGGAATTTTAAATTAATTTCATTAATGAAAACACCCAACCCTGCTCGTTACAATAACGGTCTCTACTAGATAAAACAATGGCTATTTTGGCTACGTATTGCATGCGATATGCAATCGTTGTTTTAAACCCTAACATGTGAATTTGGTTTCTAATCATTTAATGCATCTAATGTACTTTGTCAAAGTGATTTAGCATATGATGTTGATTTGAAACTACACTAAACAAACATTCACAACATGGCTTGGGGGGAAGGGAAGCAATTGGGGCACTACCTATTACAACCCAGACGATTCTCGTCGACTCGATGTGCAAACAATTGAATTAAAATAAAACTTGATCTAATTACAATTGCTAAACGAGACATGATTTACACTAGTCTATTCTAGACCTAAAAAAACGTGCGAAAGGTAAGGTCATGGCTCACATGGACTTCGTCCTTTACCTCATCTTTTCTTGTTGCACATTCTCTTCGATTTAATTAGTAAAATACATCGATTTCACTAACTAAAAAAAACGTTTTGAAAATCACTTGACTCGAAAAAATAGAGGACACTCGACCCTTATTTTAATCATACATTACATGACTTGAGATTATTACAATGGTTAAATAAAACGATTAAATTACAATAACAATTGAAATAAAACCGTAATAAATAAACAATAAATAATCAAAACGGAACAAACATATGGCACGAAAGCCGAGACATACACACGGTCAAACATAGATCAAAAGTTGAATATTCTAGTCATCGAATGCAATAGAACGGATGTTAAGCACGCGTGTTCTAGCTAACGAGTTAAATTCTTTAAAAACATTCATTTAACTCTTAGGTGAAAGTTCATGTATGACCTAGGAATGTCTAATTCATTTAACATGCATTCTACATATTAAATTAGGTCAAATTACGATTAATTATGATTAGATAAACAAATCAACAAACATTCATACAACACAATTAAATAGAATTAACTAGACATGCCAAATAAAACAATATTTCATATTTTGAATTAAAACGTGTTAATTAATATTAAACACTCGTCATTAAATATTAAAAACATGCTACATCTTTTTAACCAAATTTATTTCATAAAATAAGTCATAAAAATAAACATGTGAAAACCGTCTCAAATTAAACATGCTTATGAATTAAAACAAGACAAACATACTTAACATGCTAAACAAATGATTAATAATTTACACTAATTCTAAACAACCACTACTACAGATACARCCTATAACAACGGGTAAATACCGTTGTTAAAACAAAAAGCGGACGTTGTTAAAGCCGCCTTTGTAAAAGGTATTT
>VHZZ01013401.1:17027-27289 GCA_009801015.1 Silene noctiflora | reverse complement strand
TTAGGAAAGTTAGTTTATTTCCTAATCCTAGCTTAATTAGATTACTTTAAATCTGATTGTATTTTAATTATTAGTTTAATAACTTTCCTAGTTAGCTTAGGAAAAATGTAGATAGCTTAATATGCAAGTTAAGTAATTAGATCTCAAGTCAGATTGTGACATCGAGTTAGGAGTATAAATAGGAGCCGTGTATGACCTTATTCCACACGTGATATTCATATTTTAATAGAAGTTTCCGTTTKCAAACTTTGTTTGATTAAGCTTGCGAGTTTAGTCTTTTGATCTTCCTTGCGAGGTTTGTTGGTTGAGTGTTTCAAGTTCGTACCTTGCGAGGCGGAGAGCGAAATCCACTTCTATCTATCCCTGTTACTTGTTCTACATTCACGAAAATTCCGTTCAAATACAACATATCTCATGTTAAATTTCAATTAATTCCCTGCGTAAGTTTGTTAATTTGTCACGATTATTTTCTCTGCCCAGATCGTGCTTATTCTACATCAGAAGCTAAGCTTGTATTCAAGTCGTTTACCTCCTATGTGACTACATCTTACATAAAATGAGACAATAACAGATTTTGAGGGTAAGCAATTTTAGATCAAGCCGCTTAAAAAGTGAGCGACTTGAGGCCAAGTCGCTCTAGGGGAAAGCGGTCATAATTAAGAATAACATGATTTTGGGCCAAAATTTTAGGGGTGTCTCAAAGTCAAGTCGCTTAGATAGTGACCTACTTGAGGCTAAGGTGTTGGCTCCCTGACCGTCTTGACTATGAGTAACAATTCAAGTCGCTCACTAACTGAGTGACTTTAAACATCCCCTATTAAACTCATCACCGTTAAACTCATCACCGTTGATGGAATTAAATTATAAAGTCGTACCCACCACCATACTAACATAACAAAATGAAATGAAGTACTTAGTAAAAACCAATCATTCACTTTTACATGTTAGTTAGAGTCATTACAAATCCTGTATAAATATAAAATTTGATATTTTATTAATACGCTCTGAAAATGATTATTCTGATTTCGATTGATGCCTTTCAAAAGCCTACCTTGATTATTTTTCCAAGTCAGTCTCATTGGTAATAATTTCAGCAAGTAAAACTCAATGAACATGGACGAAACTGGAAGGATTAGATTCGGGATATGCTAACCCACTTGCCAACATTCAATAATATTTTGGAATTCACAAAACGATCTTATCTTCATTTACTTGTTAAGATAATCCACTTGCTTCAATCATACCCATGACGAAGATCAAAGCGCCTTGCTTGTGACGGACACTATCCGTCACAAGCTGAAGACGGATAGTGTCCCTCTTATAATAAGGCAGGTGAGAAGGCAAGTGAGGGAGAAATTGAGCATCCCATAGATAGTGCCACTTCCATATTGTGAGAGGGGCACTATCCGTCTTCAACTTGTGACGGATAGTATCCGTCTTCAATGAGAATTTGTGAACGAAGATAGTCCACTTGTTTTATCAATGCCCATAAAAAAGAGACAATCCACTTGCTTCATCAATCTAATACTATATATATAAAGTGGAGGCCAATGGACTTCAATGACATAATTATATACAAAATTCAAATACTATGCCCTCCCTAGTTTAGATGTATAACGATGTTAGCACATAAAAATATAATATAAGTCGGTTAAGTTTTGAAAACTATAAATTGGTAAATAAATTAAGATTTTCAAAAGGTACAATATTTCATAATATGTATATTTGTACTTTAATTAGAGTATAATAACACACTTTTAGTTGACATTCTAATCTAATATTTAACATTTATTTGAATATGTAAATCTAATACAATTACATAATCAATTGATTTAAATATAATTAGTGCAAAATAATTCTGTTTGTAGTGAAAATAATTGTAGTAACATTGAATGTCGTAAATATGATAACTCATATGAGTAGTAAAAGTAATAATAATAGCAACGAGAGTAGTGAAAGTAATGGTACCAGCAACGAGAGTAGTGAAATTAACATTATTAATGTGGGATAATGAGAGTAACAATAATGATCATTGGAGTAGTAAAAGTAATAGTATTAACAACGAATGTAGTGAAAGTAACAATAGTAATATTGACAGAAAATATGAATAATAGCTAACCAATCGACTAAAGCAAAATATTTTATTTATTTAAATATATAAGTTTGATAAAATCAATGAGAATAGTTAATTTAACAGTAAAAATAGTGAGATTATTCAAATAAACAATAATAACTGCAGGAGTGGTAAACCGTTGTAACACCCCTTCTTACCCAGCCAAGGTAATCGGGAGATGTCACTATCTCGGTTTCCTGAAGCAGTGAATCGGAACTGCAATTAAGTAACGCTTCATATAAATAACATGTTTAGTGAATTACATAATGAATAATGAATGAATAATACAAGTCATGACTACTACAACATTTCTAATGCAACTATGTCGTCTAGCATGTAATGACTCAAATAACTCCAATACTCGTGGCTCGACCCTCCCTCTCGTCACTACAACTAACTTCTACACAAAATGCTTCCCATATGATCGGAAATATCATAGGGATCAACACAAGCCACCCAAATTAAAGCTGGTGATAATTTACACACAATCAACACACGTCAGTTTCGATAATACAAATACTTTAGACACGATATATAAACATGAATATGATATGCAATGCATCAATAGACTATATGAGTCACAACTCTGTAACCACCTCAATGGTATCAGGAACACATTCACGATACCAACAACCGGGTGACAGCACCGCAACACCGCCCACCAAACAGCCGGACCACAGTCCATAAAATAGGCACACGGAACACGCCCGTGGTGCCAAACCCGGGCTCTAACCGGACCCCTGCTAGGCGTCGTGACACCACACGAACCCCTCCGTACTCAAGTCATAAACTTGCACGTCCCTCTTGGAGTGAAATGTTCCAAAAGGCGACCCAAGCGTAAGACGACCTCTCGACCTATCTTACGTCTCCACAACAATCATGTATCACCACTACCACTCCACCAACAACCTCCAACATCCACCATAATCATATATACATCACAATATGCAATACAAATGTCAAGCATAAAACTTTCACATAAATCACGATTATCAAACATGGCTCATGATGCAACTTCCCCTATTAACATATTATAATGCAAATCCAAAGACTACATACGACCAACACCAATAACCCCCTTTATCATGTCATGACGGAATCCACACAATGATGACACAAACAACAATTATCCACTAATCATGTTATAATTCAATCTAATTAGCATGTATGACTAACATCAACAAAAAGGACATATTAAAAAACAATCATATTACTGAAACCGAGTAGGAAAATCCCACCTTTTAGCCTACTCCATAAGCAATCTGAGACAAGCAAGATCGCGTTTCATAAAACCGTCTCATCCTACATAATTTACATAATAACCATCACAATATATGCTACACTGTTATACAATATAAAACTCCATATTATCACCCTTTAATTACCCATATTACTTATAATAGTTACTAATTAATTACCCAATCAAAACCCCCTAAAAGTTAGGCTTCATAAAAGAAAGAGAAAAGGGCAGATGTTACTCACAAGTGAAAAGAAGAAGAAGAAGAAGAAAGGTGTATTGTCTTCAAACTCAAGCTTGGAATCCATGTAAAAGGATTTAGGAGCGTTTTAGAAAGGAGGGAGAGGGTTTGGTGGTTTAGAGAGAAAGAATTAAATAATTTAGAGTTCGGTGAAAAGGAATCTCGTCATGGTTATATCGCCTACTGACACAGTGCACTCGATCGAGTGTTGAGTCCACTCGGCCAAGTGACACCCACTCGGTCCACTACTCCCACTCGGTCCATTGCACAATCACTTGGTCTAGTACAGTTTACACTTGCTTTACTGCACAACTATAACCTCAGTCATAAGTAGTCTCTCGTCCACTCTAAGGTTCTCTCACGTATCCTAATGTTCCTTTATAAGTCTTAAAAGATCCGGGTATTACAATCCCCCCCACCTTAAAATGAACTTTGTCCCCGAACTTCGCGTCATTCTCTCCTTTCCACACCACTTTCTCAAGCCTCCTTATCGACTCTGATACACTCTCTCATCCCAACTTTTGTATAAGGTCCTCTAAGTTAATGCTAATATGGTCACTCTTATCATGTAAACATCACGCTCACCCACTTTCCCCATATGCACTCTCTTGTACTCATCATAGAATATCATGTTTGCTATCTTTCCTTAAATTCCCAATTATTACATTCACTCCCCCTAAAAGAAAACTTCGTCCCAATGTTCAAAGGTCGCCCTCATAACATACTCTCGTCATTCTTGTTCCACAAATCATCATGTTCCGGGTTTACCACTCTCTTCTTACTTATAGCAAAGCCATAACCGAATCTCATATTATCATAATACTATCGATATAACTCTCATTTTATGGTTCAAAGCATCAAGTCAAATCCAAGGTTTAACGTTCTAATCCCATAAGCAACTCTAAACTCACTTGTTCAAACATATACATATCGATTATGCGATATGACTCGACGTTACAACGTTTATGCATGCCGAGTGTACTTGACCGAGTAAACCGGTTCAACGAGTTTTATGGTTTCTATTTTGTTTTGACCAAGGTTTTTGTTAGTAATGCTTAAGTAATTTCTAATTTCATTTAGCAACTCTAAACTAATTTCTAAACCTAGAGAGAGGGAGAGAAATAAGAGATTGGCGAGCCTTTCAATTGATTGGGGATTTCTCACTTATTTCAACCTATTTCAATTCCCCTTATTGTAAGTCGTTTTCATTCGATTGATTATGATGTTTTAAGGTCTTCTTATTCGAAAAGTTTTACAATACAGTACTATTTATTTCAAGTCTAATTTATTCATATAAAATTGTGTAGCCATATTCCTTGTGGTTTGTCCTAGGTGATTTATTTATGAAACTTTCGCTGAAAAGGTCTTGAATCTAATTGTGTTGTGGAAAATGGTTTGAAACCATAAATTGGATGTCGATTGAGTATGAGGCCTTTTTTTTATACATCATCTTTGAAGAGTCTATATGACAATAGGATTTAGGATTTCCCAAAAATGATGTTTTAAACCCGTTTTATGAATCTTTACTTTTTATGCAACAGATTCTGTTAGCTTCTCGAAATCGGTGTGGAAACTCTTGATAAGTCTGGTATTAGGGAAAAATACTTTCGATAAGAGTTGGAGCTAAGAGTCTTGGGGTTTCATCCCAATTGGCCTTCCATCGATTTGATTTTTCTGGAATTAGTAATGCATTTTATAGCGAGTCTCTGCGGTTCTGGAAAATCAGGAAACATCGAGTTTGTTATTTAAGTTGAGATTCGTATTAAGTCATGATGAGTCTAGGTTATGTGCGTGGTTAATTGATTAAGCATGTGGTATTTATAAATAATTATGTTATGTAAGTGATGGATTTGTGAAGGATCATAATTGATTTCTTGTGATCGAAATATTGCTAAAGGTAGGGTTTCCCTACTCATTATAATTATGTGATTGACTGTGAGATGGTTGCATTTACATGTGTGTGATTTAAATTAATGAGTATTATTGATTGTAAATGTTGGCGGAGATGTTGTTGAGATTATGGAGCCATGTTGGGAGATGGACATCACCCCTATATATCGCCTCTTGTGACTCCCGTTAAATAAAAGGGGGATGTGCACATTAAGTATCTGAGTTCGCTCATTGCGATGAGTGAGAATTTTGATGACCAGTGCTGCGGTTTGGCATCGGCAGGGGTTGGTTACCTGTTACGATGGGAACCATTGGTGTCTGCGCTGCAGTTTAGACGCAGGTTACTGCGGTTCAGATACAGGTTACTACGGAGATTGGGTGATGGAGGATGGATTGCAATTGTTTTTGTGGATTATTATATGTGATTGTATCTTTGTACTTGTGGTTACTTATATATCTATTATTAACTTTGTGTGGTATTTTGTGTGTTTCTATTTTCTTTGTTGTCTGCGGTGATCCATTTCATATTGTCGACAAATGGTGAGCAGTGAGTCTTAGCAGGTGATCATGGGGTTGCTCTGGATTGAGATTGGGGATGTTGGAGGATGTGTGTAACCGGTGAGTTTCAATTAGTTAATCACGACAGTTAGATTGGGTTGTTCATTACTTCTGCTGTAGACTTTTGGATTTGGATTTTGTATTGTAATCATTAATTTATGATTGGGTTAATAAAGTGGTTAAACATTTCTTGTATGGTCTATTTGATGTGTACTACCTCGGGTAACTGAGATAGTAACGCCCGTATTTTCTAGGGAAGGTCTTGCTAAAGACTACTTGGTAAATGAGGGTGTTACAGATTATTCATTTAACACTACCATGTGACACACCTAAAGTGGCAAAGCATCGCGTCATATAAGATAAAATCACGACAATTGCCATGCACCATACAAGCCTATCATATTGTCTTTATTATTAAATTAATCATGCCACCTTCATAATTATCAATATAACACAATTTTAAAATGGTAAAACACCACATAACATTGTCAAATGTAAACAAATCACAAGAATATTACCCCATGTAGGGACATCATGCTCACCGAACACCATTTAACCAATATAAACCGTGAAATAGGAGTATACGCCTGATACTTGTTTGAGTATAGGCAGCACAAGGGCCAAAACAAGCCAATCAGTTGAGTGTAAAAGGTCACTCAGTCGAGTAGGCGGGACTCGATCGAGTGTCACTTGGGCTTTAATAATCCACTGAACCAAAGACGTTATTCGGGTGGGGTACCCCTTGAAGAGGTGCATTGATAGGCTTAAAATCTGACTAGTGCTTAAAGGGATTAAAAGTACTACTCATATCAACAAAGTGCACTTTCTTTTCTGGTTATCCATGCGAAAGAGCTCCACAGTTAATCGTGCTTGGCTGAGAGTAGTCTTAGGATGGGTGACCTYCTGGGAAGGTTCTCGGGATGCGCATGAGTGAGGACAAAATGCGCTAGAAAGGACCCGTGTTGATTTGTGGGCCATGTATACAACCTGGCGAGCTGTCGTGAGTGACCGCTTCCGACCCATGGTTTGGGCCGGGGTGTTACATGGGCAGAAAGCTTTCACCTTTAAAAATCGTTTCAAACTTGTCTATAGTACTACACAAACATAAATAACTCCTAATGGTGACTAACACACTATCTATTAATCAAACTCTTAGCCTCATGGCCACCATTACAACACAAATTAGAGTAAAAATATTCGTGTTACACTACTGACATAACGCTAAAGAAATATCCTAGTCATAATACATCAAGTCTAACGGGAGGACTTCCTCTTTTTACGGAACAACCGAGATCAATGGCTTATGTTTTCATCACCACTATACCCTCTCATCCTTCCTACGGCTTGTTCTCCGTCTCTCTCGATCTCCTCTTCCTCCTATTCTTCCCCCCTTCCCTACTCTCACCGCCATTCTCATCATCTTTATCCTCTTGCTCCACATTTCCCATTCCTGCCCCACTCCCCTCTCCTTGAAACGTATGGCCGAAGTAACCCCCACTAGAGTAATGAGGTCCCCCCCAAGGACTAATAAAATGCCCATCGCCATGGGGAATCCTAGTACCCCAATCCGACGGGTTAACACCATAATCTCGGAAGACACCTGATAGCGAGGCTTAGTCGTCATGCCCTATCAAAAAATATTTTTACTCAACAAACTAGCAAATGGCAAGTAGAGGTCGAATCCCAAAGGATGGTTTATCAACTGGTTATCAAATGCAAGTAGCCATGTCTTTGTGTCACAATTTGGGTTTGAGATGTAAACTAGAATACTACAACGCAAATGTAAACAAATAAAATAATAAAGCATGCAATTAAAAGTATAGATGTAACCAATTGATTAAAGGCACTAGGATGTTGTAATACATCAGATTTCTGATCTTAGGCTACTCGGCTGAGTACGAGTACTCGGCCGAGTGGGTGGTGTGTTGGTTTTGTTAGGCTTCTGGTTGGTGCGAACTCGAGCGAGTATGTTGGAACTCGATCGAGTGCGTCTTACTCGACCGAGTGTCCGCTTTGTTATGTCTTTTTCCGCGGTTTGATTAAGATAGCACGGGAAGTATATATAATCATGTTTTATCGACTTAAACCATTTTATTATTTTGCTTAAACACTTTTTCACAAAAGAGACAATGACAACGACATCACTGCTGCTTTGCTATGTTCACCATTCCAAGGCTAGAGTTCTTCATTTTTGGGGGTTTTCGCATCTTTATTTCCGTAATCGTTGGGTAAGTCGTCTATCATAGTTTTATGTTGTTTTGTTAAGTTTGGTCAAACCCTAATTGGGTTAGATTGGGGGTTTTAAGGTGAATCACATTTGTATGCCGTGATATTGATTGGTTGATACTATCTTAGGTGAGGATTTCGTAGAATAGGCCTTCTAGTCTACTTTGTTGTGCTTAGTGCTTGGGTCGCTGTTCAGGTACGATTTCCCTACTCAGTTGGCTGTTTAATTGATATACATGTAATGTGATGGTCTTTTGTGGTCATTATATGGTTAAGATTATTGTGTTGGTTATTGGTTATTGTTGTGGAACCATTTTCGGGAGATGGTTCCAACCCCACGTTCGCCTCTTGTGGCTCCCGTCACTAGGGGGATATGCACTTTAATGATCTGGGTTTGCTCGTTGCGATGAGCGAGGATTTTGGTGGTAAGGCTGCGGTCCCCGCTGGCGGTGTAGATTACGTGTTGCGATGGGTAATCTGGCAGGCTACACACCTTGGTGTGTAGTTGGTTATTGGATACTATGGAGTTTGGAGGATGATTGTTATAGTTTGTCTTTGTTGATTTATGGTTCATGTTATGTATGTTGTTTTATTGATTATAAAGAGTTGGCTGACCCCGTTTTATGTTTTCAAAACTGTGGCGATCCATTCGGGGATGGTGAGCAGTTGGCTTAACACGTTATGTATGTTGATGTAGCTTGCGGGGGTTGGACAGGGCTGAGTCACCACCAGTTTTGTAGTCTAGCTTCCGCTGAGATAGTTTCTCACTTTATATTTTGGTTATCTTTTGGAGTTTAAAGTTTTGTATTTTCTTTTGGAAGACTTGTAATCCTTTACTTAAAACTTTTACTTTTATAACTTATTTCATTATGGTTACTGTGATGCGTTCTACCTCGGAAAACCGAGATGGTAGCATCTTCGTACATTAGGGTTGGCCTTATTAAGGTAACTTGGTGTATGAGGGTGTTACAGGTGTCATGGGTTCATAGGGGAATCATGGTACAATCACATTAATGAGTTAAACAAACAATTGTAGTTGTGTTGAGATCAAGTTCATTTATATCTTACAATCCTAGAGAGACTTAGGTCTCGGAGTCGAGTTAATTTATAGATTACGACACCTGCAACGACTTGGTGCTCCCTATTCAACTATATGCATGGTCTAAAAATCCTTGAGTTGATTTTATGTCTTACAAGTCTTGTTGAAAAGATAATGAATCATACTAGGTTGTCAATCAAGCATTTCATCAAACATAACATGTGCATAAGTTGAAAACACAACATACAATCATTCATATAAATTCATTAAGCATATATCTAACCTATAATTACTCCCATATTCCCCCACTAACCCTAGCTAGAGGAATACTCACACATCATCATGGTAAACATGTCATAAATGGTGTCAATCATCTTAACAAGCGTAAACATGATGATAGAGTGAAGCAATTATCAAAAGATTAAGTAAATGATTAAGTAAAGAGTAAAAGGATTATACGAACATAATGATGAACAAGGAAATGGAAGAACAATAGAAGAAAGCTTTGATTAATGATGAAGAGTTGTCAATTCTTCAATCCACCCACGAATTCTCCAATTACAAACTAGATCTAAGATTACTTGAGCAATAAGGAAAGGATTAAGATGTAATTAAACTAATCAAAGCTAATAGAGTCCCCTCAGAATTAATTCTAATTCTCTAATTACATAAGCTAATTATCTTACTTACAAGTGTTAGGGTTAAATAAGGGCTTAAATGACGATTAGACCCCTTGAGGAAATCGTGGGAGTCCTTGCTTGAACGAAGTAGTTACCCTGCTGCTGAACTCGCTCGAGCTCTGGTGAGCTCGCACGACTTGGGCTAAGTTTCTGTTGCTTCTTGGCTTGGCTGCCCCTTGCTCGTGGGAGCTCCTCTGGACTCGTGAGGGCTCCTCATCATTTCCCAAATACTTCACAAAGCTACTAAAGTCTTTGGCCTTAGTCCCTCTTCTTCGCTT
>VHZZ01013396.1:0-11634 GCA_009801015.1 Silene noctiflora | reverse complement strand
AAAACCCTAAGGAGCGCCCAAACGTTCCCTACTCGAACCTAGCGTCTCCAACGCGCTCCACCCAGATAGGGCATCCAAACTTGGAAAACTCCCAAAGTTAAGAAAACCAATCCCCGGAAGGAAAAGCCAATGATTAGAAGAAAACTTTCTGGAAAAAGAGTAGATATTGCTTGATGAAGTTGTATAAAAATTCTTTTGTGTCAGAAAAGTGATTAGGGTTTGAGCACACCCAATTAAGGATGAAGGAAGCTTAAACGTTTCTGACAGTTTTTTTCTTTTTTAGCAAAAAGCATGTGGAAGCTCTCGTAATTTGAGAGAAAAAGCTCTCTCTAGAAGCTCTCTCGTAGTTGTTAGTGTCAGATAGTTAAGTATTGAGTATTTCTGAAAGTGCATTCGATTACATAAGGAATGAAAGTAATAAGAAGAGTAAGTAACTATGTCTCAACTCTCAAAGTTGTGGGATTTGAGAATAATTAAAAGGTCTTGCTTGTTTGTGACCGTGATAAGCTTGGGATCTCTTATAACCCTCTCTCACTTGTTCTCCCGCTTGCATCTTGTGAGAATCACAAGCTTATAACGAAAAGTGTCCATCACAAATGAGAACTTGTGTTTGAGAAATTTCTAGTCAATTTTTTCCTATGTAAATTTCCAGCCAAACAACTTTTTTAGTCGGATTTCATTTCGGTTAATAGATTTGTAGGGTAACGCCTGTAACAAAATGAGAGCAACGTATTGATAATATTGAATTTTTTTCGTAAATGAGGTTGGAAACTTAAAATATTTATAAAAGTGAAATGGGTCTATGTTATCAGTTTGTGAATCGAGACTAGTCGCTACGTGGTATAACAACTAGATAAAACCATAATTTTTTTCTTTTTATAAAATGTAAAAGAGTCGTTGTCACTCAGCGACTCCCCTAAAATGCAGAAATCCTTCCTGCTTCGGCGGGGTTCAAGAAGGTCATCATTGGGACGGACTGTCTTGTTGTGGCTGAGGACTTGTGGCACCAGAGGAAAGGCCGAACAGAACTCTTTGCGATTTATGAATCTATATGGTTTTTAGTCTCTTATTTTGAGTCTATTAAGTTTGTTTATGCTAGTAGGAAGTGTAATAGGGTGGCACATGAATTAGTCCATGTGTCTCCGTGGTTGATTGGTAGACGTGCTTGGTCTATGGATCTTCCGCCATACATTGCTGATATTGCTGCTCTCAGATTTATTTGGAATGAATTAACCCTTCTGGGTTTTCCTCATAAAAAAAAAAAGAAATCCTTCGTGCTTCGTGTTCTCTGTTGCAACTAACCCTTTACTCTAATGTTTGGTTTCTATACCTTATTCCCCCATATTGACTCGTAGTATATCTTAAGACTCCATCCGATCCACACCAAAGGTAAGACTTACCTAAAACGGATAATTTTCACCAAAGGTAACATACCTTATTCGGTCCATAATATTATCAAGTTGTCCTTATACTCATTTCATATTTTCACCAACCTTTTTTTTTCTTAAACTAGTTTTACCTCGTGCAAAATTGCACGGGTCTGGTTAATAAATTTGTTATTAAAAAAGTTTAACTAAGTTACAAAATATTAAAATCAGAATTCCACAAAATCAAATTTTAAAGTTCTAATTAATATCATAGAAGAATGAAAAGTAATAGAGTTTATACATAACTGAACGACGTTACAAATATTGAAAAATCTTTATTATCTCATTTCAAAATTATTATAAACAACATTAATGTTTGCTTTTTATACAGTTGAAATATTAAATAATTAAGTAATTCACCACAATCCTTAAATCGAACAAAAACTTCTAGAAAACATGAAAAAACATTAATTTGATCATAATTCTTTGATCGGTAAGAACCAATTTCTGATTGAAATTGGATATCAATTATATGTGATGTTAGTAGTTTCATGTTATYCATTGAAATTAAGTTTTAGCCAAATTAATTTTTAGGAAAATGARAAATAAAGATGGTAGTGAGAACTGCGAAGTTTCTATGATCATGCAAACAATGTGGGAACCACATTTGTTCAATTTTTGGAAAAATAAAAAGTTTTATATATTTTCACAAAAAACAAACGTTTGTTTTTATTAAATATTTGTTATGTTATTATAAAATATTTCAGTCGAGTTTATATTTTCTTAAGATTATTACAACTATATGCATRATTGAATATATTCATGATTTAAAAATTATTTTTTAAAAAAGAAATTTTTATACTTTGTTTTTTAGTTTCTTTGTTCATTTACAGTTAATTTATAATTGCATTTTGTATTTAGTATTTTATTTTTTAGTAAACTGATATATATATAATAATTTTTGTAAAATCACGCGATTTTTGTAAAAACATGGATTTGTCAGTCAATGTATTTTTTTTGTACATTATTGTTATTGTATTTTATTACTATAATAAAAAAATTTAGTAAACATTTGGATTGTATTTGTATCAATTGGTATAATTTGTTATTATTTATTGTAATATAAATTATTCATAAATCGTTATTAATTAATATTTACGTACAAACCATCGTTATTTTTTAATATTTACGTACAAATTATAAACGTAATCAATTACGCACAAAACATAAACATAGACGGAATTTTATTAATTAATTCCTTAATCTTAGCTGTGGGCCCCGCATTAAATGTTTTTTAAAAAAAAAACTTTATTGTGATGACGTGGCTGCACAGATTTGCATGAAATATTTCTGTATTTATATAGATAAGATAAGATACTCTATTTTTTTATATGTTACATTTGGTGCGGAGGAAATATATCTTAAACTACTACTAGTCTATTACTCCCTCCATCCTATTTTTATCATCACATTTTTTATTTTGGGAAGATTTAAGAAATAAACATAAAATTAATATTCTTCCCCTTTAATTAGGATAATTAGGAAGTGCAAAGACAATGTGATTTTGATATAGGGAGTAGCAGTTACATCCTAGACCTTACCAAGCCACTTCAACATAGCCTCATAGGAATAACTATTTAGAACGATTTCTATCCGTTTGCTTACAGAATTTGTAGTATGGTTTAGACTATCCACAGCAACAAAAAGATCTCATTCTAAAGTTTATATTTTTTCACTCATACCCCCACAATAACAAATACTTTCTATCATAAAAATGACTTTTTGTTAAACTCATCCAAATAAGATGAGGGTCACAACTCACAATGGTGAAGGAAGGCTGAAATAAAAGGTTAAAACTTATTGTTGTTGTGTGAAGTTTTTGACAAAAATATCATCTTATGATAAAATCACAAATAGAATTATACATCAAGTTGTATATAATCACAAATAGGATTATACACCCAGTTGTATATAAGCATTGTACAACCAAGGTATAAGTGGTAAAATAAGGTAGATTAGTTGACAACCCACAAAAAACAATACAAACTGTTGTTGTGAATGCTCTTATTGTTTATTTTTACATTTTGTTAAGAAAAGTGACAATTACTTGGATGGAATATGACTTTAATTCATATCATAGAGTGCACCATAGTATATTGAAGTGAACAATACCAAAAAAACAGAAATTTCAGGATATCAAACAACAAAAAATAAAAAAATTGTTAACTGACATCTGCAAGATGTGATTACTACTGAAGCTTCATATTATCATAAGCTGCTACTAACAGCGAAAATTGTGCCAAAGAAAACCAGCAATCATCTTACATGAACATAGAAGATCATTGGAGATAGACACGTGATACTTTATACAAGCTACCTATTTCTAACATTCACTTCAAACAAAAGACGAAATTGAACTTATTCAGAGAAAAACTTCATTCCTACAGCTACGCGAAACCTCTAAGTTCACAACAGTTTCCCTAGTTAAGGAGCATCCGATCAAAATGCCATACTCCTGCAAGTACAAGTAAACTGATTCAGAAACCATATTGGCAATATATGTACAGCAACTCATGTAATTTAACCAAAGAGTGCGAGTCATACCATGTCCTTTGCCAACCATTCTCAATTGAGTGACATAATCAGCAATCTTTTTGATTGATTCAACCTGAATGCGGTCAAAAACAAAACGGATTGATTAGGCTACAAAGAAAACTCTTGAACTGAAACCAAGTACTAGAAACTTTCACATCAGGGATATTAATACACTGCTCTACAGTTAAGATAGACTACCTGCTCCGCCAAAAACTCGCCTTCAACAAACTCTTGTAACTGTGGATCATTATTTTTCTCTGCAACCTGTAAAAGTTACGCAGTAACAGCAAAACATACAAATGAGTGAAATGACCGTCTTAAAGATACAATCAACATTCAAACTCGTATATGATCTTACCCACTTATGAGCTTGTTTAGATGGTAAAGTTGCTTGTTTAGATGGTTTAGATGGTAAAGTTGCTTGTTTAGATGGTAAAGTTATTAAGTGGTGGAACTCATAATATAGGTTTGAAACCCATCAGCATTAAAACTTCCTTGTAGCCTTTGCATTTATTAAAACCATTATCCAAGTGAAGCAATGGTTGAGTTCAGTAAAAGGATTAAAGGAACCATCACAGTTTGAGCACTTTCTGGGATGTAATATCAACAATTTCACCGTCTATTTTTTCCCTTATCTAGTTTTTCAGCTTCGGAAAATTATCCCTCTTTCTTGTTTATTGGGTAATGGGGAGCAAGTTCTTATAACTTACACTGTGCAAATTCAAGAGTTTCTCATTCACAAGCTTCTCCAAAGACAATGTGAGCTCCATTGCTGCAACAATAACATTTCATCAGAAGTTATTCCTAATAAAAAAGGAGAATCATGTTTCACTTGGTCGCCAAAGTCCTGAATCATATTTTACTAGAAACCTTTTTTTATTTTACCACAGCTATATGTAAAACACATGTAACTCACCCACTAACCCTATAAAAAAACTTTCCGCTTGCTACCTTTACCTGGGTAATTGGATAGATAACATGCAGTTTTATCATAATGTTTATTGTTTTAACAAAAAATTTTGTTAGTTGGTCTCAAATCTGTAAACCGAAGAATAGGAATAAAGGCATACCATATAGGGCATCTCCCTTTTCAGCGTGCTCAAAGTCGGATGGGGGCATCAAAATGGAGAACAATTTGACCCTTCCTCCTCTCATGTTCTAACAAGCATTAAGAAAGATACCCTTACTCATTTGCTTATTCACAACTCGTAGCAGAGTTTTGAGCTGAAAAAGAAAATAAAAAGATCCACAGAACAGCATGCTAAATACCTGATATTTCATTAGCTTCTCAGCATGCTCTCTTTCTTCCTCGCTTGACTCCTTGAAAAATCTAAACGATGCCACACATCAGACCATTACAAGTATTACACATCCATCTAATCGATCAATGCAATAAGATTTTCAATGTTTAATGGTTGAATGTAAAACTTTATGCTACGAAGTACAATGACACTTACTTGGCAAAGCCTTTTAGAGCAACATTATCCCTGTCAAAGTAGGCAAAAAGAGAATGGTACACATAGGATGCACTGTACTCCACACTGAAATCAGACCAAAGAAAACTCATTAGTGTTGAGAAAATGTTCATAGCTCTAAGATAACTAAAAGTATTCTCAATTAGGTGGTTTGATAATATAAACATCCAAACTCATTTCGTTTCATTTTAAGATTTTAGAAGACGACACAACCTCATCGGAGTCATGACACAACGTCAGGAAAATGGATTATAGAGTTATCCATGAGTGAAAGAAACAACACAACACATTAAAAGGCAAAAACCTACAATACAGCCAATAAGGTCCATGTTATTATATCCTTGGCAACTTTTTATTTCTCCTCTCATTCTCCATTCCAATTCCTATTCATCACCCAATGCAATACAACTATCAGTTCAACCAATGACGAGCCACCGATAACCAAAATTCGAAAGAGCATGGAACTTAATAAATCCTATAATATCTCTAGTTAGTATAATTGTTTTGATGATAACAACTTTCATCTTTATTTCCTAGTATTTTTTATGACTTACCCTCTTAAATAACGACTCCAAAAACCTTCCAATCTCACATACATAGAACCAATGTGACCAAAAGAGACGTCCACAATAATAATTCTACGTCAAGACACGTTTCCACCTACAATATAGAAATGGAAAAGCAAAAAGTTTTAACAAATAGTAACTATATACCACCTTTATCTATGAAAAAAGCATACACCACAAGGAACACACTACATACGCCGAATTTCGTCTGCGTCATTTTAACAAACACCTTGTCTAGATCCCCCTTATGCCCATGTCACTTTTATGGGCTTCCAACTTTCACATACACTAAGACAACCAGAGGATTTGAACACGCGATGTTCAGCATCAAACCAAATGAGCTTACCATTGTGGCGTCCCAAATTTAATGATTTTATGTGGAACTTCTCAATATATACTTCGTAATACATTTTCTCGGGCAATGGGGGTTCAACACTTGAACTGCGTGAACCCCCATTAAAACCACCTGTTCCTACCACAGTACCACATGACCTGAAAATCCTAATTTACTCAATTCAGTCTAAACTTTGGTAGACAAAAATTGACACTATCCCATAATGGGTCAATACAAACACCCCAACCATACTAAACCCAAAATGATCGGACCCAAGCCGAATTAATTCATATACAAACATATCCAAAGTGACAAATACCGGAACATAAAATAGACGTTCAATATGAATGACTATTGACTAGTTAGTAGTTTCTTGGGTTTAGTAATAACATCAGTAAGTTTCCAAGAGAATGTCCCACGGTAAAGTTTATTGAGAGACAATTTCACATTTTAAAGTAAAAACGGTATCAAAAGCACTAATTAATAAAATCGTCATATACATGCGACTGATTTAAAATGGTTTACTAATAAAAATGGTTTACTAATAAAAATGGTCGCTATTAACAATTACTCGTAGAAGAATACGTCTATTGTGAAAAAATAAATAAAGTCGGTTTGAACACGATCAATGATAAAAGGGGTTACGAAGGATACATGGTACCCAAAAACTGTCGTCTGTCAACCTAGAAGTTTTAAGTGTACCACTACCAAAAAAAGTCGTCAATCACGCATCAAAAGGAAATGAAATAAATCGATAGAAACCAAAAGGAAAAAAAAATGGTATTCCGTACTTGATTTGCTCATTAATAGCAGATTCACAGTCATCAACGAAATTCTGACGAGCAAGGGACACCTGCGAAGAAGTGGGCACCAAGAAACTGTCATTCTTAACCTCCTCAAACGGCTCGAAAACAATTCCTGTCATCGGCCCGGATTCCTGAACCGCCGCAACTATTCCCGACGCGTACCCATTATTTTTCTCCCTCTTTCCCGACACCACGGTTCTAACACGGGCCCGGTCCGATATGACCGGGAAACCGCCACCGGGGGCGACGGTAATAAGTGGAGCTCTTAGCATCATTTTTGTGGAGTAAATAAAAGGGGAAATGAAAAGTGAAATTTGGAGGAGAAGGGTAAAATGGGAAAGATTCGATGTTGATGAAGATTATTGGGAGGAAGGAGGAAGAGGAGGAGATATATAAGAGATGGACAAGTGTTTGAATGGTATTCGAGATGAATATTAGCCATTGGATCAAGCAGTGATATGTACGGTTAAGATAAAAAGTGGATCAGGGGCGTGTGGCCGCCTCGTGTCACATGGGGAAAAATCACTGCAAATATCCCCTTCCACCTTGTATTTTTATCTTTTTTGTTTGTCGCTTTATATTTGTGGAAGCTTTTATCAAAATAATGTTGAAAAATAAAATATTTATTATCTTGGACGGGAAACAAAAGTAATTACCAAATTGGGGCCTAACTAGGGTTGGACATTCCCAAACCAAAATCCAATTCCAATACTCCTTATTTCACATCTCCCAACTCATCTCTACCTCACTCACCCCAGATCATTAATGTGCACACCCCTCTTGTGACGGGAGCCACAAGGGGCGAACATAGGGTTGAAACCATCTCCCGAAAATCGTCCCACAACAGTAACCAACAACAGTATAATCTCAATCACAAAGATAGTAATACCAACAATCAACTACAACCACATATTATGCCAATTATACAATCAACTGAGTAGGGAAACCCTACCTAATCAGTAATCCATGCAATTTACAAGCAAAGCGAGCTAGGACGCCTCCTCTACGAAGTCATCACCTATTACGATATCAATCAATCAATATAACAACACATAACATGATTGTCTACCCAAAACCCCAAATCACCCAATTAGGGTTTGCTAGACTATAACCATAAAGATAAATTAACAAAGTATAAGACTTACTGATTACGATCTACGCGGAAAGAGATGCAAAACCCCAAAAAGATGAACCCTAACCTTGGAATGATTAGGATAATAAGAGAAGCAGTGAACGTCATTCTCAGTTTGTGAAAAAGTGTTTTTAAAAATGATTATAAAATGATTAAGTCGATAACACGTTATTATATGCTTCTCGAATTATCTTAATCAAACCGCGAAAAATAAAACTCGTCAGATCGGGTACTCGGTCGAGTACGTGACACACTCGACCGAGCACGCCACACTCGATCGAGTACCCACCCACTCGATCGAGTACTCACAAGTCAGAAGCTTGACAAAAACCACCACACTACCTACTCGGTCGAGTACCCCGCACTCGGCCGAGTAACCTATGACTAGAAAACTAATGTATTACAGTCTTCCCTCCTTAAAAACGAACTTCACCCCCGAAGTTCAAACCCATACCTGAAAAAACAACCACCAAAGCCATACTACTACTCAACAACTTGAAAGCCTACCAAAGTATAACCAAACCATACTCAAACAATGTTCAAACAACCCGAAAAGGTACCCAAAACTGACTAAAATTGACCAAAAACACATGCGATCATCTCATACCCCCCCTTTAAAGAATAAGGTTATGACCCCGTAACCAAACATACGTGATTAAAAAGATGCGGATAACGTTCCTTCGTTGCCTCCTCCGGTTCCCATGTTGCTTCCTCGACATTGTGATTGGTCCACAACACCTTTAGCAACACTGTCTTACCATTCCTTGTCTTGCGCACCTTGCGATCTAAGATCTCCTTTGGTACTTCCACATAAGTCAAAGCCACATCCAACTCGATGTTCTCAACTTCTAGTGTATGAGATGGATCACTCACACACTTACGGAGTTGCGACACATGAAATACATTATGCACTCGGTCTAACACTGGTGGCAAAGCCAATCGATAAGCCACCTCACCAATCCGATCCAGAATCTCATAGGGTCCGATAAAATTCTGACTCAACTTCCCCCTCTTGTCAAATCGCATCACTCCACGCATAGGTGACACTTTCAGAAGAACTTAGTCACCCACCTGAAACTCAATGTCCCTACGATGTAAATCGGCATAGCTCCTTCTGCCGATCATGAGCTGCCTTCATCTTCTGTCTGATCAAACGCACCTGCTCAATCATATCCTGCACAATCATCCCAACATATAGGACTCCTACACCTCCTCCCATAAAAAGCCTCAAATGGTGTCATCCCAATACACGTGTGATAGCCGTTGTTGTATGAGAACTCAATCAAATCCATCCTGTCATCCCAACTGCACCAAACTCTATCACACAAGCCTTCAATATATCCTCTAAGATCTTGATGGTCCTCTCAGTATTTCTGTCTTTCGTAGGATGAAATGCCATACTCATATTTAAGGTAGTCCCCATCAATTTCTGCAATTCTTGCCAAAATCTGGAAATAAACCTCACATCCCTATCTGACACAATGTCTTTCGGTACCATATGCAATCTCACCACATTCTTCCTGTACCCACTAGCCAACTGCATTTTACTCCATGTATCTTTCATAGAAATAAAATGAGCTGACTTTGTCAGTCGATCCACTATTAGCCAAATCATGTTGTTACCTTGCCGAGTCCTCGGTAACCCCACAATAAAGTCCATAGAAGTAGACTCTCATTTCCACTCAGGTACCTCAAGAGACTGAATCTTACCTTGCGGTCTTCGCTGTTCCCCCTTGACCCTTTGGCAAGTCAAACATCTAGCCACGAACTCAGCTGTCTCCCTCTTCATTCCAGGCCATCAAAACGTCTTCTTAAGATCTTTATAGAGCTTGTCACCCGCCAGATGCACTGAATATGGAGTGGAATGAGCCTCTGTCATAATCATCTTCATCAGCTCCATATCATTAGGTACACACGACCTCCCATCGAACTGAACACTCACATCTATATGAATAGAGAACCTCGAAAATCTCCCCTTTTCCACCACAACTATCCACTCCCGAATCTTAAGATCAAAAGCTTCCTTCGTCTTAATCTCATCATAGAGCTCAGGTTCAACTGTAAAATCTCCAATAGCATCCCCTTTTCGAATCATATGGATCCCTATCTTAGTCACCTTATCTTTTAGCTTCATTAGTGACAAGTTAATGCATAAGGAATGCACACTCTTATTACTCAACTCGTCGGCAACCACATTAGCTTCCCCTTCATGGTAGATAATCCCCATGTCATAGTCACCAATAAGCTTCATCCACCTCCTCTGATGCATATTCAGCTCCTTCTAGGTGTAGATATACTTCAAACTCTTGTGATCTGAAAACACCTTAAAGGTTGCCCCATAAAAATAATGTCTCCAAATCTTTAGAGCAAACACAACTGCACCTAACTCCAAATCGTGAGTAAGGTAGTTCTCCTCATAAGACTTCAATTGCCTCGAAGCATAGGAAACTACTTTCCCATTCTGCATCAAAACACAACACATGCCATTCTTTGAAGCATCGGTATATACCTAAAAGTTCTTACTTCCCTCTGGCAAAGCTAAGATAAGAGCTCTAATCAAAAGCTCCTTTAAAGTTTGGAACGGCATCTCACAACTCTCATCCCAGAAAATCTGTTCTCCTTTCGCATCAAGGCTGTTATAGATCTGGCAATCTTCGAAAAGTCTTTCACGAATCTCCTGTAATACCCAGCCAAACCCAAGAAACTCTTAACCTCAACCACATTCTTTGGTGCTTCCCAGTTTGACACCGCCTCAATCTTGCTAGGAACCACAACTACACCTCTTTGGAAATCACATGGCCCACAAAAAGCCACCTTCTCTAACCATAACTCACACTTGGATAAGTTAGCATATAACTGGTTGGCGCGTAAGGTTTGGAATGCCAACCTTAAATGCTCCTCATGTTCCTCCTTAGTCTTAGAATAGACTAAGATATCGTCGATAAACACCATTACGAACCGATCCAAGAACTGGCTAAAAACCCGATTCATCAAATCCATGAACACTGATGGCGCATTGGTTAACCCAAATGTCATCACCACATATTCATAGTGACCATACCGCGGTCGAAAGTTGTCTTAAGTATATCCTCATCCCGAATCCTCAGCTGATGGTACCCTGACCTTAGATCAATCTTCGAAAACACCCCGGCCCACTCAACTGGTCAAAACGATCATCAATCCTCGGCAAAGGATACCTGTTCTTCACCTTGCCATGTGAAGAGTCTATAGATCCCAAATACTCAAGAGGGGGGGGTTGAATTGAGTATGCACAATTTTCCGTTTTTCAAACTAATTCCGTATAAGCGTGATAAAATGATTACTTATGGTTTATTGATTAAACCTAAGTAATGTAAGCG
>VHZZ01013390.1:14922-28634 GCA_009801015.1 Silene noctiflora | reverse complement strand
TGCTTGAGGACAAGCAAGGGTTTAGCTTGGGGGAGTTTGATGTGTCTAATATTTATACGATTTATTCCCCTATTTTAGCTCGGTTTTACATGTTTGTTGCACTTTTATTAGTGTTTTATTGAGTTAATCCCGTGTTCTAGATATATTGCTTGTGTTTAGTATGTTTTGTAGGAAATGTAGCTTTTAGTAGCTATTACCCGTCAAATATGCAAGTATCAAGTTCACGAGGCTAAGTGGAAGCTAAGATGGATCATGCAAGCAAAACAAAATGGATTGTTGATGAAATGTGGACGTAAATGGCCCAAATGCAACTTAACAATATTCAAATGGCAAATGTAAACAAATAAGAAATGAAGCCCAAAGGAATGAAGTCCAAAAGATTAGTGGAATACAAGCTTAGGATTCCACAAAGATTCCACATATGAGCAATAAGTCGGACGCTTAAAGGGTGCATTAAGGCTAAAAATTTGATCCCTTGAGCATTAAACCAAGCATTGAAGGCAAATAATCCGGATTCACGCGTCCCCAATCGGGGTGGCCTGTCCCCGGTCGAGGAGACCCTTCAGTGGATGCTTTTGATTCTTTACGTTTTAATCTTCAAACTACTATATAAGGAGGGCTTAGCCCCGACTTCTAGGCACATTTTACATTCCTTAGAATCATTCTCTTATCATTTTTCATACTCTTCTCATATTTCTCTTAGCATTTTCAGAAATTAGTTTAGTTTAGATTTTGTATTTCCATTCAATCATTAAGTTCTAATTATAATACAAGTTCAAGTTCTTTTGATTTACATTGTTCTTATTTCTCAAGTTACAATCCCAATTCGGTAATCATTTCATTCTAGTATGTACGCTGTTATTTTTTATGTTAGTTTATTTTGTTATCTCATTTACATTTACTATTTAGTTATTAGTTGTTAATTCTTTTGCATTTTAGTAATTACATTTTTTTTACATTTGCAATTAGCATTTCATTATGTCTAGTTTATCATTACATACTTAATTGGTTTTACTTTTAATATGAGTGAGTAGTTTTATTATGTCTAGGGATTAGGGGAGCCATGCATTAGTTAATAATTTATCATGTTAGATTAGAATGTTATAATATTGCATAAATGTTTCTACACATGTTTGCTTTGTAATTATTAATCTTAGTTTATTGATCACAAACTTTGGTTAAATGTGTCAATGCATTCTATAAGTCGAGAGGCACGAATTTGTATTAGACTAAACATGTTGTAGTAGACCGATCTAACCATAGCGAGAGTTCGTTAGAACCCGACCTAAGGCCGACAATAATATCGAGAGGTGGTTGTCTATAGTCCTAGACATTTATCTTTGTTATGCATTTCTAGTTTAACGTGAGTTGTATTTTCTATGCATGTGTGACCTGACACCTCTAGACTCCTTTAATCATATTTGTTAATTAATCATTTATTTACTTTGCATTTTTATTTACATTGCATTTCACCCAACCAAAACAAAATTATAACCCGATCTTGATAAAAACCTAATCATAGCATTCCGTAAAGCAACATTCGTTTCTCTGTGGTTCGACCCCTACTTACTACATTAATTTGTTGCCAAGTCTAGGAAATTATCTTTGCTAGGTGTGCGACAGACCTATCAACAGGCGGCGTTGGGTAGGGGACGGTAGGTGGAGGCGGCGTTGGGTGAGGCGACTTGGAGGCGATGGCGCGACGGAATGGTGGTTGTTGATTTTTTTTATTGGGGGAGAGATGAAGGGAATAGCTTTGTCGGAGGATACGGATCTGCTACCAGTGAGGGGAAGGCGGCGATTGCGTCGTCGTCGGGGACGGCGAGTTTGACGTCGTAGGAGGGTGCGACATTCTTGGGGCTGGAGAGTGGCAGAGTTAGATGAGAAGGGCAGCATTGTCTATTTGTCTGGTGGGTCTGTCACGAGTCAGCCGTCATGAGAAGGGCAGCATTGTCTATTTGTCTAGTGGGTCAGTCACGAGTCAGCGACGGCTGGCATTTTTTGGCCAGGGACAGGGGATGGGTGGCAGAAGGGGAGGTGGAGGAACGTGGTGGATTGGTGGTGACTAAACTCTTTTTTTTCTTCAAATGCAATACACGAGTACTACACATCACATGGAAACAAATGCAAAGGATAGTTTGGGAAAGAGTACTATTTGAGTAAAAATCGTATTACGAAAATCAACACCTTATAATATTTATCTAGTGCGCGCTTGTGCTCCCATGAAGGAGTAATTTACAAGGTTGTGATTTGTGATAATACCAGGAACTGTAAGCACGTTTTCCACAAGCAACTGCAAATTCCCAATTATGGTTATAGGCCACGTCACCTGCAATGGAGAACAACGACGAGGCACGATCAAATGTGAGAAATTGAGTGCGATCATCGGGGATCTTCGGCTGAGTTAATTGACAATAGCAAGCTCCAACAATATTAGGTGCGATTGAGCAATTGAATAGAAAAAGACAGAAATAGATGAAGAATGAGCAAATAGCGCTATTGAGGACAGAGATGCAGGGAGATGAAGTTTGATTTGGAAACGAGAGGGGCTAAGGTGTTATGTCAAATAATCTGAAATATGAAGGTCTGGACTAAATCCAAATCCATATACATTCGGTTCCCAAACAGTACGCATTTCTAAATGAAATCCAAGTTCCCAAACAGCGGAAGAAATTTATAACTTGGATGCATCTTCTGTCATTCTTGTTTCCCTATGTTTTAGAATGCAGACATACTTGATGCAAATTCTATAAACAACTCCTGCAATAACATATCTTACTATAGAACCAACCCTAATCCTTGCAAATATTTTATACAAAAGTTTGTGTTAGATAGCTTACTACTAGGGATAATACGCTAAAAATAAGCACCGTAACTGTGCGTTACTACCTTAGCCAGCAGTTGAACTCTGGATTATATCGTAGCAGTTGGTCTATAAAAACTTGAAATACTTGTACAGTCAAGGCTTCAGAACAACCTCTGCATTAGGGGAGGCTCGGCGAAACCTTGTAACCTCATTGGCCAACTCAAACTTGGATTTCAGTTCTCTAATTGTCGACATTTCGAGCTCAATGGTCATCGACTCAAGGGTTGGTGAGTGCGCAAGTAGAAATTTAACCAGTTGTAGCTCATTCCTCAAGCCCGAAAAAGAAACAAGTTCAACATGTTTCAGGGGCTCAAGACTACAAGAATCATCAAACTCAAGTAACTTGCCTTCACAATCTCTACATATCAAAGCCTGCATGTTTCCAAAAAGCAAGATCTGATATCTGGCCAACTTCAAGGAAGCTAAAATAGCGGTCAAGTTGAAACACAAATCCTCAGGTGTCTAAATAACAGTACATTTAAGACCATTTCACTAAGAAATTATAGTGACAACTTATATATTTTTAGCAACTCTGTTGATGCCGACAGTGGGTCAGTGACCCTTTTACCATGTAATCTTAGTAAGCATTTTGGCGATGACAGTATTCCTTTTCATACAGTGAACCATTTTACATCATTAGTCACCATTGTACGTCAATAATCACCATATTACGATTTTTAGTAAACTATTTAAATTCAACTGTGGAACAGTCTCACACTAACTTATAGCAAGGTCGTCTTACAAGCAACTTACTGAATTTCAAAAGAGGACGTACCTCAATCTTTAACCGCGATAGGAGTGGAGAGCTCTTAAATAAGCAAAGAATGAAAGAAACAGTGTATTGGCAAGTAAGCGACATGCACAGGATTACAGTATGTAGCTGTTGCAAATCTTTTGCAAGCGATTTGGGAGGTTCAAGTCCACAACCCTGCAGAAGCAAGATCAATAAGGGCTAGACTTTTTTTTGGTGTGATATAAGCCACAAAGGCAGTGCAATCACCATAAGGGATCTGAACATGAGACCTATAGGATCCGATCTCAATCCTAACCACTAAGATAAGACCTCGTCCGTCTAAAAAACCAAAAAAAAATGCAAAATCACCATGATTTCCTTCTGAAGCATGCAGATGCCATACATAAGATACAAAATGTTAGGCAAGGCAATGTACGTACATGAAAGGAGGAAAGGCACCGGAGCTTCTCAATATTGGGCAAGGAACTCAGTAATTCTACCATGTCCATACTCTCTGTGTCTCCATTTTCAATATCCAGTGCCAGCGTTTTTATCCTTCTGGTTTCTTCCAAGTTCAAATTATTAAGAACACAGTCTAAAACCAAATGTTGAAGCTTTGAACCCCCAATAGTTAGACTATTGATAGCCTCACCCAAGACTAATTCCAGGTTCTCAAGCTATGGACTGTTTTTAATCAGACTCTCAAGCTTTTCATTATCATCTTCACAAGTACTCAACTTTAGACTAATAAGGCAGGGGAAGCCCCTAAATGTAGGTGGGAGAGAAAGAGAACCACAATGGAGTGTCAAGTGTGTCAAGGACACACAAGAGAATAAACATGAAGGAGGCTTCAATTTTGGCAAGCGGTGATCATTTAAGTAAAATTCTTTAACACCATTCACACAAACGAACTCTATCCAACAATCAATGTCGCTAGCTTTTGGAAGGTGGCAAGGAATATGGAAAACAAAATTATGGATAGGACCTCTGTGGCGAAGAAGTATCTTGTTTATAGCATCAGAATACACCCGTGGAAAGTCTACTGCCGCATTTTCACGTTTTCGGAATGCTTCGCTGAATATCAAGTCTAATGTGATCTGTGGAAGTGACAACCATTTATGTCTCCAGTCTCTTGATAAGATACTTGTCCTCGCCGCATCTCGCAGAGGTAGAGATTCTAGGATTTGTTGTATTACATTTGGCGGGAAATTCAAAATCATGTCAGTGCTTGCTTTGAAAAGTTTCTTCTTGTTTTCTGCAGATTGGATCAAAGATACGGTAAAATGCAGATATGGTAGAATATCATCTAGAATAAAATAATGTGATAGCGTGCACATTGTTCATTCTAACAGAGCCCCATGTGCAACATATCTCATATGACCCACTTAGCAACATTTCAGGTTCAGACAACAATCCATTTCCCAATCAATTTTCAACAGGCAATCTAGATTTGAGAAGAACAAGTAGAAGCAGTAGGTCAAAATGCAAGCTCATCTAAAATCTAGCAATATATGATATCTAAGTGGCAAAATAAGATTTGAGGTCTGATCCAAATTCCAGTGAACAACAATGCTACAAAAGCTCCCCGCCGATGGAGAGGTAAGGAGGTTGGATGTATGCAACCTTACACGTGTGTTTAAAGCGCGTCTTAAATAAATAGATTTATTGTATTTTTTTTGTTTTGGGTGGAAATGTAAGTTATATTAAAACCACGGCCTCAAAAAGAGGCAATCACCATTACACACTACCATGTGGGCAATTCTTCTAGAACAGAAGAATTACAATCAGATTATCTACATACACATTTTGGTACGACAACAACAATCAACTAGATTTACTCAACAATTACAGCAAGCCTAATTAGAGCACCAAAGTTTGTCAGCTATTTAGATGGAATCCAACTTCAGCCCTATCAATCTTATTTTGCATTCATCCTTAACCTCTTGGATCAATCTATCAGGGTTTGTCACATAACGTTCACACCTACAAATGTTCCTTGCCTGTCAGACCCTATACATAACAGCACAGGTCAATGAAGTAAAAACAAGCTTAGCAAAACTAGACAGCTTCCTTAGCCTGAGTATACTAGCAGCATTGACAGGTCCATGAATTTGAATCTGTAACCAATTTAACAACAGTCCATAATTCTTCTTGGTAAACACACATTCCTGGAATAAATGATCATGTGACTCATCACATACACCACATATAAAACAGATTTTCTGTTCAGCAATGCCCATCCTGTTTAGCCTCTCAAAAGTCAGCAGCCTTCCATGTTTAATCAACCACAGAATGAAGTGCTTAGGAATGATGAATCTGTTCCATACTTCAGTATACCACTAGTATTGGTGCCCGGCTCCGCCCGGGCTACCTTTAATTAGGATTAAAATTTATGTTCAATTAAATAAAACTATATTAAAGTTGCATAACTCATAAATTTAGCATTACAATATTTTTCTATGTCATATCTTAAAATTACGATGAAATATATTATGAGACAAATTCACTACTCTCGTTATTAATATTTTACTTAAATCGATTAGTTAGCTCATTATTCATATATACTTTCTTTTGTTGTTAATATTGTTACTTTTATTACATTCGTTATTACTATTGTTACTTTGACTACTCCCGCCTTAATTATTGTTAAGTAATTATTGTTACTTTCACTACTGCCGTATTAATATTGATAATTTCACTACTCCCGTTGTTACTTCTATTACTTTTACTACTCCCGCTTACTATTGAAATGAGTGATTACTATCATATTATGATATATCCAATGTTACTACAATTATTTTCACTGCTAACAGAATTACTTTTGCTATTCAGCCATACAATTTTAAGAGACTTATATATTTATTATAAGTATATTACATATATGCACTAAATCAAATTGAAATAATTATGGAATATTATATTTTTTGGAAATCTAGCTTGATTTATTTACCTTTTAATAGTTTCCTAAATATAACATACTTATATTATATTTGTCTATGTTAAGTAATTAACATTCTTTATACTAATTAATACCATAAGTACGACATGTTTATTTTAAGGAAAATCACCATACTTTGATATTTTCTAAATTTATGCTTAAACCAAAACTATATAATATTTACATTGAAGTTCCTTAGTCGGGTCCATCGCAAAGTACTATCGATTAAAAAGTATATAGTATAATTAATTTGTATATATTTTCTTTAATTACATTAAAGTCCCTTAGTTTCAGGAATATATATATAGTATTGATTGAACTTTGACACTGTTATCAGCAACTAGCCATTCATAACCACTAGTAATAGAGTAATCATCATCTTTTCCCAGCCACTTACCATGGATATAGCTCTCTTTAAATTAATTCTTAGCCTCACAGATTTTTCTCCATGACCAAGAACTAGAATTGCTAGGTTCATAAGAGTTTGCCCATTGCTAAATTCCATACCTTACTATCCAACAGGCCCCCCTCCACCATATTTTTTGCTTTTACACATGATATTCCAGGAAACTAGAGGTGCTTTTGAGTAAGTGTCAGTTCCTTCCCATAAAAAATTCCTACAAAGTGCTTGGATTTTGTCCATTACCCCCATAGGAAGGATGAAATGTTGGGACCAGTAATTATGTATGGTTATGTATGGTTGAGAGAACAGCTTTCACTAGAACAAGCCTCCTAGAATAAGAGATTTTCCTACAATTCCAGCCTCTAATTCTTGCAATTATCTTGTCAACTACTCCCTCCATTCTTTATTATATGACGTTTTAGAGGTGTGCACAACTATTAAGAAGAAATTAAATGCACACTTTGAAAACTGGAAAATATTAAAAACAAATACTGCATTTATTGTTAGCTTACATTTACACCAATAGAATAATGGAAGGAGAATTTTTAGTGGTGTACAAAAATGCACAGGTGAGAGATTCGGACAATAGTCTTAGATTGCTGTAACTTTTATGGGAAATGTGTAAAGGCTAAAACGTCATGTAAATTGAAAAAAAAAAATAAAAAAAAAAACTCCCTCTCTAAAACGTCGTGATTTTTGCAAGACCGTCATCAATTCTATCACAAAGAATTTTTGAAATGATTTTATAAAGAATATTACAACATGCTATTGGCCGGAATTGTGTGACAATCTCAGGATTATCCACCTTAGGGATCAATACTGGATTAGTGGCATTAATCTGTTTCAACAGTTTACCATTCTGGAAAAAATCCTTGACGGCCAAAACAAGATCCATCTTGATAATGTCTCATCCCTTCTTGAAGAAACAACTGGAATACCCATCAGGCACTGGGCTTTTCTCATCGGATGTAGAAAATAAAGTCTTTTTGATTTCATGTTCAGTAGGAAGTTGACATATTCTCTCCCTTAGTAATATGTGCTGATAAAAACCATGAGTGACATTACTTGTACCCAACACTGATTCATAATAGTCAACAAAGGCTTGAAGAATGTCATCAGGTCTTTGCACAACTTCCTATCAACATTTTCAATTTTTAACACCTTGTTCTGATACTGCCTCTGTTTGATTGCTTGGTGAAACATTGCAGTATTAGCATCTCCATCTTTTGCCCAAGCACATTTAGCTTTCTGTCTCAAGAAATCCTCCTTTTCCCTATTAAGCATTATGCAACTTTCTCTAGTTTGTGTCTCAAGGATCCTTTTGAAGATTTAGTTGACAAACAAGGAGCACTTCATAAGCCACATCAGAATTTTTTTCTACATCAGCAAATAGTTTTTGTATAACTCCTTCAAAGCAGGCTCAAGGCACTTCAGTTTCTTGACTACTCAAAACATAGGAGTCCCATGAACAGTAATTAACCAGCCATTTTTCAAAATTCCATAAAATCATCTACTCTGCTCCGCATGTTGAAAAATTTAAAAGACATGTTCCTCATGACCTTAACAGTCCCACACTCAACAACACTGGGGCAATGATCAAAATCTCCTTCAGGATAGAAATGAGCACAATAATCTGGCCATAGGCTTAACCATCCATCATTAACAAGTACTCTGTCAATTCTACTTTATACTCAGGTACTACTACGCTGCTTATTAGTCCAAGTGAAGAAAGCCTTAGAGCATTTCAAGTCCATTTCATGTCCTGAAGATCACGGAGGTGAACAGCAGTTTGAAAAGGGAACATTCCGGCATCTTTCACCCTTTGCCCAATTCTCTTATTAAGAAACATATTATTGAAATCACCTAATAGTCTAATACCACCCAAACCGTACTTAATCTGATGATAGCATTCCAAAGAGAAGTTCTATTCTCCAGTTTATTAAACCCAACATAAGTAATATAGAAAACCCTATCAATAATCAACTCTGTAACTTTAAGGTGAATGAACTGAGCATCCACGTGACCACGTCTAACACTTCTACTTTAATTTTCTGAGCTCTCCACAACACCCATATTCTACAACCAGAGTGACAACTAGTATTTGTAATAAAACACCAGCCATAGCATAAATTTGAGGAAGCTTTATTTAGAGACACAAGCTTTACCCTTGTCTTTTTGTTGAAGAAACCATTTTATGTCTTTTTGTTTTTTAGCACTATTTAGGCCCCTAACATTCCACACTCCAAACTTAGACATGAGGAGAAAGGGAACTTTCCCCACCCCCTTTATCAACCAATTCTGCATATCCAGCCATTTCCGTATTAAAATCTAACATAAAATCACCTTCCTTATTACCAGTAATTCTAGATTCATCCCTAGTTAGCTTTGTAATAACCCTGGCTAGATTAATTATGGAACCATGACTTAAAGGTATAGGACTAATAGGAGTATTTGCAGGGGTAATCAGTCAAGAACTATCATCAATCTGAACATTTTTACCTTTTAGTGCTTTTCCTACACTACTCCTGGAAGCCTCAGTTGCACAGTGAACTCCTACGGGTCCAAGTCAATCACAGCACTTGTTTTCTGCTTCCACGCTTGCTCGACAGGTTTAGCAGGCAGAGGTTTCCTCATAGTTCTGATCCCTCTCCTACATGCCACAGCATTATGCCCATTCCTTTACATTTTTGGCATGTAATGGGAAGCCAATCATACTCAAGAAGAACAGTGACCACCTTCCCCAACTCATCCTCAGATCTAAATGTTGGTCAATATCAACTTCCACCATGACCCTAGCATACCACAGCAATGTTTGAGCAATAGCAAGTCCATCAATTCTCATAAACTTCCCAACAAGAGCAGCCAATTTTTCTAGACATTTACTACCCCAGAATTTCAAATCTAGTCCAACTAAGTTCACCCAAATAGACACAGATTTGACAAAAAAAATTAGTTATCTTAACAATAGGATCCTATGGATGAAGGATCACAGGTTCTCCATCAAATAAGACCATGCCCCTTGCAAGCACTAGTTTCTAGTGTTCCATTTTAGCAAAACAGACAACAAACAAACCATTTGGCAGAAATGAAACCTTATATTTGTCATATGGGACTCGAACGGGGCGCAAAATGAATTCTTCCATTCTCCTCCTACAAGGCAAACTATTTCCTCTCCAACTAAGGAAAGATTTGTGGGTAAAACTACTTCCTCCATTCCACCTTCCCTTCCCTTCTCTCCATTTTTTTATCCAAAAAAGGGTAAGGGTGTGTTCGGATTAAGAAAAGTGACAAGGGAAAGGAAGGTGGATGGAGGGGAAGGTAAGGGAGGGAAGGGGAGGGAATGCGGAATGGGGAACGGAGCATGGAGATCTTCCCTCTAGATCTGTCTTATATTGGAGATATTTTAATTAGGTTTAAAGAAGGGAAATCCTTTATTTCCTTCCGCCTCCATTTCCATCTACCCTCTTTGCTATCCAAACAAGGGATGTTGCATCCCCATCTCCCTCCCCTCTCTTTCCTCCAAATCCATCAATCCAAACAAAAGGCGTCAAGAACAATCCAAACCGCAATGTGTAGAGGGCTTCCGAAAAAAGCGAGGTAACTACGAGATGACCCATAATAATTAAGCAATAATGAGAAAGAAGTTCCTAATGTACAGATGTTGAAACCAAAAACAAAAATAAAAGAGAGAGATGATGGTGACCTGCAGTTGCAGTTGGTGGAATCATGGTTAATTCGATGTGAAGCTGCTAAGATGGCGTATTCAACGGAGGATATGTCAGCCAGATAGCCATTCCAAGTTGCTCATCATATATATATATATATATATATATATATATATATATATATATATATATATAATAGGTTGGTGTATATAATAAGATGTAAGATTAATTGGTGATACACGACCCGTTGAGGGATCAACTTGTGCCTAAACCGCCTATCTGGGCCCGCAAATTATATACTCTGGTAGGGAGTAATATATTAAGGGTAAGATTATCTCAGTAAGGCTCATAAGTCTTAAGAGTCTACTATATCAACTTTTCAATAACTTTTATTATTTCTTTATTATTCAGACTCACCTCGGACTCACCTTAGACTTTATATATATTATCCGCCAGACTCACCTCAGACTCCCGCGTTTTGGGTGTCGACACAGGGAGACTCGCTCGAGCTCAGGAGGACTCGTGCGAGTTGGGCGGTAGTGCGCATCTTCCAGTGCAGGACTCGCACGAGTGCTGACGAACTCGCACGAGTTGGGTGACTCGCTCTAGCTGAGCTGAGCAGCAGGGTGACAATGTCATTTTTCACAGACTGGGGCTCGCACGAGCGCAGATGAAATCACACGAGTCAGTCTTCAGCTCGCTCGAGTTAGCTGGCAGGACTCCTTTTTATTGTTCCTTTGGCCCCAACTCCCACGAGTTGAAGCCAACTCGTGGGGATCCTTCTTGTCCGTGCCCATTTCTTCCTTTTCAAACTTCCTATCATTTGCGGTTGCATCTCCTTAGGCTTGTTTAGCCTAGGCATCATTTCCCCACACTTCATTTGGGAATTCTACAAGCTTTGAAACGCAATTAGCAACCCTCCCTTACTTGCTCTCAAACTCAAGAAGTGTAATGAAACATGTCAAATAAAAGCAATGCGATGATGGAAATGTACAAGTTAGGGGGTTAGTATATGTACAAGTGGTGATTTAAGGGAGGACTCCACAAAACTCTCCTCCTTATTAATGCTCCTTCATGGTGGGAGAGGCTCGAGGCGGATGGCCTCAACCTCCCCTATGAAAGCACCTTCATAGTATGGCTTGATCCTTTGACCATTGACCTTGAATCTTTCACCTTTATCCGATATTATATCAAAATCACCATATATTGTAATACCCGCCCTATTAGGGGACCCATTGACTGACCTTAGGTGCCTTTGACCTCGCTAGACCCTTTGGTAAGGACAGACTTGGAGTTATATTGTTTTGAGACCAGGAACTCGACCTAGTAAGAGTCACTCGGCCGGGTGTTTGTGACACTCGACCGAGTGCGGTGTACTAGGTTGAGTATGCCCGTACTCGACCGAGTGTCTTAGCGTCATCGGAATATAATGTTACGCAGAAGTCGTGACCCAAATCATTTTCATTTCATTTCTTTTCCGCAAAACCTAAAACCAGAACAACTTCTCTCTCTTCCTCCTTCCACCCTATCACCGTTGAGCCTTCACCTAGGAGACCACCATGAGAGCGGATGTGGGAGTCGGATACGGCCTAGTCATCAGTCTATCGAGTAAGGTACGTTATCATCACCATCTGTAGGTTTGGTTAGGGTTATGGTTTATTGTGATAAGGTCATATCGTTGTTGTAGGTGTCGAGGGTGGTCTTTTGTGTACATGTGTGATGATCGGTGCTTGCTTGAGAATCGCTAGAGGTAGGGTTTCCCTACACATTTGATTTTATAATTGGTATAAGATGTGGTCGCGGTTAATTATTGTTATTGTTATCCTTGTGATTGAGTTTATACTGTTGTTGGTTACTGTTGTATGACCATTTTCAGGAGATGGTTCCAACCCCATGTCACCTTGGTGTGTAGTCGGTTACTGACTATAGTTGGAGTTGGAGGATTGTTTGATTACTATTGATTGACTTGTATGGTTGTGTATATCTCATGTTGATTATCCATTTGGGGATGGTGAGCAGTGAAACTTTCAGGTTTAGTGTGGATGCTGTCTTGGTATAGCCGTGGGGTTTGTAATACTCGTCCCTTAGGACGACCCGTTGACTGACCATAGTTGACTTGTGTGACCTTAATCGTCAAGAAAAAGTCATGGTTTGACATTGGACTCGACCTAGTGAGTGACACTCGATCGAGTGAGGTGCACTCGACCGAGTATAGGGGACTCGGTCGAGTACGTAGGAACTCAACCGAGTGCATCAGTGACAGCGTATTAAAATGTTACGCATAAGTCACGGTTCCCGAATCATTTTCTTATTTCTTTTCTTTTCCCTTTTCTTCCCCACAACCCTAGATCGACGCATCGCTCCCTACTACTCATCCCTCACTTTGCTAGCATCTACCTGGGAGACTATCACGGGAATAGAAGAGTACGCCGACGCCGACCTAGTCAACCGATCGTATGATAAGGTAAGTCACTGTCACCATCTGTAGGTCTTGGGTTAGGGTTATGATTGTGCATAATCGAGTCGTACGATTTTTGTAGGTGTTGATGTCAGTGTGCGGTGATCGTATGTTTGAATTGATGATTGATACTACGTGGAATGCGGTACAGGTAGGGTTTCCATACTCAGTTGTCTGTAGAACTATGTAATGTATAATGTGACGATCTTGTGATATTATTGCGATGTGATTATATCATTGTGACGACGTTGTGATGGCGTTGTTGGTGGATTATGTTGGTGTTGGATGTGGTTGAGATTGTGATTGATATTGTGATTTGTGAGCCATTGTGAGAGGTGGTCTCACCCCCATTGTTCGCCTCCTGCATTCTCTCAGCGCAGAAGGGATGTGCACATTAAGGGACTTAGGTTATTGTGGGTGGTTAGGTGGTGTGGCTGCGGTCCTCCACTAGCAGGGCTACACACTTCGTTGTGTAGTCGATTACTTGAGATGTGGTGTGTTGATGGTGGTGGTGACGGTGTGGTGGTTTGCTTTGATATGTTTACATTGTTATGTGATGTACTATATTTATATACTCTTTTTGCCTCCCTTTATGCATTTTTGATGGACTTATTATGCTATTTTGAGCCCATATGCATTGAATTTACTA
>VHZZ01013387.1:22005-37381 GCA_009801015.1 Silene noctiflora | reverse complement strand
ATGGTGTACTTCTCAGTATATTATTTGTCCCACATTGAAAATATAATGTAGGTGTGATGAATATACTGCGAATAAATAGTTGAATTATCCCACATCATAATATTTGTCATAAGGTAAATCGTCCCACATTAGAAGATTATCATAAGATGGGGTGATCCCATGATTAATAAGAGTCATCATTGAAACTTAGGTATTAATACAAAATCTTTTGAGTCTGTCAAGTATCATAAGGTGGGGTGAATTGTCCCACATCAGAATATTATCATAAGGTGGTGTGATCTCATGATTATAAATAAGTGTTATCATTGAAACTTAGATATCAACACAAAATATTTTGAGTGACTCAAGTGCGATAATAAAAGCAATAACATACAAATATTAAGCACGTAAATATATAAAGAGGCGATAATAAATTAGTGATATTATAATATGTTTATCTAAAAAAAACTATGAAAATAATATAATTATATTTGTGGTAAAAAAATGCTATCATTAGAGTATATATTTCATATAATTTACACGTACGAAAAATTGTGTAATTTTTAGTTAATAAATTTGTCTCACATTGAAAAATAACGTAGGTGTGATCGATGAATATAATACGTATAAATAGTTAAATGATCCAAAATCAAAAGATTATGKTGTGACCCCATGATTATAAATAAGAGTATTATTGAACTTAATATCAATCCAAAATCTTTTGAGTCTCTCAAATATTGTCNGTAGCATTACAACTAAGTTAATTACCCCGTTGCAACGCACGAATGTCAAACTAGTAATGTACTGACATAGAGTAACCTAAGATCGCGATTTTGTTCTCGGAAATTTTATATATTACTTTTTTTTGTGTCCTTTAAATAGATTAACTTTGTGGTGTCCTTGTAATTTTTAGATATTTTTTTTATATCCTATAAATATCTTTGAAGATGATATGAATGGTCATATTATGGCGTATGATTAATGCGGTTAAACCTTGCATATCAACCTTCATGTTTATTGTTAATTGCTATTGATATGTTTTGATATACTACTCGACATCAACAAACTTTTCTCTTACATTAATAAGACTAAAAGAGAAATGCAATGACATTTTATGTTATCCCACATATATAGTAATCTAAGTTTTATTTACGGTTAGTGGCTTAAAGTTTCAGTATCTATTTATTGGGGAGAGTTCTAAGCGGACCAGAGTTGTATGTGATAAAATATTTTACTATCCAGGATGGTCATGGTAGTAAAAGAAACATAAAGACCTCGATATAAAAAAATAAACAACAAAGACACAAGAATTTATGTCAATCTAAACATGTCATGCGCTAAAGTATAAATGATTTCAATGTCCTAAACTTAACCACTTATCCAAACATGAATTAGTTTTAACTCCTAACGATATATAACGAAGAAAGTTTTATAAAAATTATGTATAGAAGAAAACAAAAGCGCTGACCCTCAACGTCCCCGCGATTTTCACGGGTTCTAAGCTAGTTCTAATATATGTACACATAGAAAATAATAAAGTATAGAGCTATTTTTAATATAAAAAGAAAAGATGAAAATGATTATAGTAAGGGAAATATATATTGTGAGCATCTTTTATACTTCCTATTTACTTCTTCCATTAATTATTTAATTTTTGTAAAAAAAAATTCTTCTAAAATAAGAATAATAATAATATTGTAAATAATCAAGTGAATTTGTATAAGAATGTATACCTATGCCTTTCTTTTTACAATATACCGTTGTGTTTTCCAAATTCTACCATGTATCCTCAATCTCTGTAAATTATTGTGGGCAAATCTGAATTAAAAAGTAGAAAATCAACATAATTCCTGGGAAGCAAATTCGTATGCAAATTGATTAGCCAATATGAGGATTGATGAAGAGGCAAATATGAGGATCATTGAGGAGAACTTAAATTTTTTGGAAATATTTGATGCATCAAGATCGCAATGGGGTTGTTTGGCCTCGTTTTGTCCATGATGCAAGTTCTTATCTAGCTTGACGTTTTTTTTTTTTTCCCTTCTTGTTTGAGTCTATTTTGTTTCCTTTTAGTTTCCTACATTTAGAGGTTTCCCTCGGTCTTTTAACTTAAATTCAATAAAGAAATTATTAAAGGAATTCAATGTAACTACTTTCGGGTATATTTTAAACCTTATTGTTCGACACCTTTAATTAATTGATTGCTCATTTATAGCTCATGTATAATCTATAAATCTATCTATCTATAAATAATATAAAAAGGCAATCCAAAACCACCAAACTACACAAATTCACTTTTGACCCAATTCTAGCAAGCCACCTCATCACCATTATTTAGAAAAGAAAAAAACAAAATAAATTTACAAACATTAAATGCGTACTAAGTTTTTAAATAGCATAATAAACAATAAACTTTGACCTTTTAATTTTCAAAAAATTAAACAACAACTAACAAATCAAAAATACATACTAAATTTAAAATTTCGGTGTTTTTTGTTAGAATATGTTGGAACGACGAATAAAAATCACATCACTCTAATTTTTCATCGTTCATAAATGCAACTCTTTCTTTTTGTTATAAACTTCCTTAATTTCATTAAATTATTATATACGTCTATATATACAATACCCATAATTTAAAGGCTAACTGAGTAATTTTTTTGGCGTCATATGCCAAGATAAGCTATTTAGAATGTATTTATCTAAAAAATAAGAATATATTATTATATCTCACAAGTAGGGGTGAGCAAAAAATACACGATATGGTTTGAGTTATACGGATTTCCGTATATACGATATGAAAATCCGTATATACGATACGATTTTATAAAAACCGTATCGTATCCGGGTCGGGAAAAAATGAAACCGTATATACGGTTTCTGACACGGTTTGAAGTTTTTGTATAAAAAAATTAAGGGATATTCTACATGGTACCCCTCAATTTTTCGACTTTCTACATGGTACCCTTACACTTTTAAAAACATACATGGTACCCCTAATTATTGTCATTATCACTAAGTGTACCCCTAAACTTTATTTTCCGTCAATTAAAATCAGTTTTAGGCGTTAAGTGATTACTTGGATGCGTAACCAAGCTTGTCATTTATCATCTCATGACATAAGGACTATATTAGACTCAATATCCATCTTTGGACGTGATAATTTGGCAGGGGGTCAATAAATTTTTCGTCAAATTTTTTTTAGCCCATATATATCAATAAATATTAGGATCGAGACGGATATTGAGCCTAATAGAGTCCTTATATCATGGGATAATAAATGACAAGCTTGGTTAYGCGTCTAAGTCATCACTTAACGCCTAAAACTGAGTTCAATTGATGGAAAATAAAGTTTAGGGGTACATTTAGTGATAATGACAATAATTAGGGGTACCATGTATGTTTTAAAAAGTGTAGGGGTACCATGTAGAAAGTCGAAAAATTGAGGTGTACCATGTAGAATATCCCAAAAATTAAAAAAATGGAAAGTTCCTCTTTCAACTCCCACTCTTCTAATGTTTTTATGATTTTTTTAAGTAACTTATCTCAATAAATAATAATTAGTCCTTCACTAGAGGCGGTCATGTTATAGGTAATTATTAGCTCTTGAATAATTACAATTTTTCATTCGGTATTTGTTTTCAAACCGTATCCGTATACACGGTTTTTTCGGGTACTCGAAAATTGTATATACGGTTAAACTGTATCGGATCCGTATAGCGATTTTTGCGATTTTTAAAACCGTATACCCGATACGGTTTTAAAAACCGTATCGGGTATACAGTTTTGCTCACCTCTACTCACAAATTATCTAAAAAAATATTAAAGGGGAAAATTAATAGGTGAAGTTAATAGCTTCTAATACACTTTTGATCTTTCTTCTCTCAACAATAATTCTTAGAATTTATCCAATATCTTATCTTCGACATTAAAGTTCTTATGAATATTAAAAATAACCCAATTTATTCCTTAATCATAAGTGGAATAATATATTGTATAAATAGTATACATATAAAATATAATTAAAAGGTTAACTTAAGTAATTTTTAATCGCCACATGCCAAGATAAGCTATTTACAAAGTATTTTTATAAAAACTAAAAACTAAAAATTTATTATTATATTATAAGTCGTCTAAATATTAAAGGAGATATTAAGGGGGGAACTTAATAGGTGAAGTCAATAGTTTCTAACATACTTTTGACCTTTCTTCTCTCAATAGTAATATTTAGAATTTATCCACATAAATTGTAACTTTTAATATTCCAACAGTTTATCTTCAACATTAAAGTTATTAAGGAATACCAAAAGTAACTAATTTACTTCTTAATCATAAATGGAAAAATTTATGTATAAATAGTGTAAAATGATAATAATATTCACGTATACAAAAGTGATCCCTAATTTTAATTTCTAATACTCCTATTTATTTGATTTCGCTGCACATTTCTATCTTTTATAATTTATTACTGTATTTTGTTTTTATTGATATTTCAGAAAAATGATTTAGAGAGGTTATTGACTTAAATTTAATTATTTGGCAGATGAATTACTAATGGAGGAGCTACACAAATTTAATTATTTAGCAGGTGAAAGATAATATTCATACATAATAGTTTTTAGTGAACCTTTTTCCTCGTGTGAGTTTGAATTTTTTGAAGCATACACAATCTTTTTAAATATTGAATCTGATCTTTATTATTTTCGTTTATGTTAATTTCATTTTGAGTTGACATTTGGAAAGCAAAATCATGTTCAATGATCGTGCTATATAAGACTAACTTTTGATACTAATAATATAGTTGACTAATCGTGCATATCAACCATTTTTTATGCTAATTTTATTTATTTATTGTAAATTCATATAATTGTTTATGTAATAGCGACTATGATTATATTTACCTATAGTGTTTTTGGTTTGTATAATGATTTGTCAAGATATTTAGCTGTACATTGTATTTAGTTTATGCTTAACGACGAATATTTGCAAATTCAATATAAGTAAAACTTCCGGCAATTGATACTATAGGAAAAATTATTTTCACTTATAAAACATGTAAAATCACTTACAAATTATATATGAGCATAAACTAAGTTTGAACATTGGACTAATTAACTGAAGTATAACCTCTATATAATAAATAAATTTGGTAATATGAGTAATATATAATACCGACAAAAGCTGTCATATTAGTTATAAAGAAATATAATTGATAAACACATACGCGAGAAATCCAAATCTAACCCGTGCATTGCACGGAGATCAAAACTAGTTATTCCTTTACACATGAACAAACATAATTCCATGATCAGGGGCGGACGCATGATTTTTATTCAAGGGCGACACAAAATTAATTTTCAATCAATATCTTACATTTTATAAGCCATTTTTTGTATCATGTGTTTTTTTTCCTCTTAAAATAACGTTGTAGAAAGTTGAAAATAAAATAGAAGAACAATAAGCTCTCAAAGTATTAGTCTTCTTTACAAAATAATATCGTAGATTTGATTTTTTTTTAAACACTTCAACTTGTAAGTATACTTAGCAAGTATTGACTAATATTTTTGAGCACATTTTAACTAGTAAATATTTATAGCTTAATGGTAAAGATAATGTCATATGACAAAGAGGTTTAATGTTCAAATCATACCTAGAAAAAAAAAATTCGTACAAAAAATGTACAACAACTTTACTATAGGACCATAGGGTCCAATAAGAAGAGTTAGCCCATCATTTAAAACAAAAATAAAAACAAAGAAAAAACAGTTAATTAATAAAATGTCGACTTGCAGAGTTGTAGTTAACAAGAGAAACATGCAGTAGTCAACTCACAATTTATACGTGAAAAGAGTATTAGGAGATAGATGAAGTCTTGTCACTTGCAAACTTGATAAAGAAATATATGGTCAATATGATTTATTCTTAATACATATTAAGTTTAAGACATTTTGGCATTAAATTAAACCATTAAGTTCTCAAACTGTAATGAGAAGTTATTATGTTAAATTAATAATGTTTAAAATAAAAATAGTTTTATGTTTTAATTAAATGTAATTTTATTAACTATATAGTTTATACTATTAAAACCTCTTATTTGGAATCGGAATTTCCAATTTTAAGCAATTATCATTATTGTATTTTCTTCTTGTTTTTTTTTTTTTTGATAATATGTAAGGTATTATATATACATAACGGATAAAACTGTAACCATTACAAGGAGTAGAGACGAACAAATGAACAGGTCACTTCTAACATACAGGCCAAGCCCAAAAACCGTCCATATTCGGACCAAAAAACCAAGACAGGATAAATGCTATCTTCACCAACCACTAACTACCTCCTCATATTCCAGATCTAACCTCTCTCTCTTCTCAAATCCTCATGCTCGATTAAAAATTCCCCCAAATTAACGTTTGATGAGTGACTCAATCCATCCTCTATCTCCATCTCCGATCTTATTGTTCAATAATCCTGAAAAGCGGCTTCAAAGATCCTGAATGATGATGAGGTGTACAAGCTTATTCGGTCTAAGAATCTTGAGGTCAAACTTGCTTGAGTTCCTTTAACGTCAAATATTATGCATGCATGCATTGATGGTGACATCAACAATGACTGCTCTAGTCTTCGAGCAATTTCTGTTCAATCTCCATTGCAGTATATTCTGGGATGGTAAGACAATGTCAGACCAGTCTCCAAGCAAGTCTATTACCCTTCTATTGCACATGTGAAGAAGAAAATGATCATTATTCTCTAGTACCAACTGATTTCTCTTATCCCTGAGATATTCATAACCTTTCACAATTGTATACTCATGCCCCTTCTGATTTTTCCAAGTTTGTTGTTGATAAGCGTTTGCAAAAATGTATTTGATTTGACATATTTTCCTCTAGTACCAGCTGGAGTCATCTAGAGAGGAATATTCATTCCAAGATTTATTCTTTATGTATAAGTGATTGACCCATCTAACCCAAAGTTGATCAGGACAAGATGAGATTCACAACACTAGCTTACCAATCGCAGCTTGATTCCATACAACATTTTTAAGGCCATATATTTTTTATCTTATAACCTTGAGTTTTCAAATAAAAATAGATGTAGAGTTTTGTCTCTTAGTTAAAAGTATTAGTTTTCAATTTAAAACATTGTGAATCTAAAATCATCTTCGATTTATGAGCTTCAAAATTTCACGCATCTTAGTATAAAATTTTTTATCTTAAAATTATAAGTTTTTAAGTTAAAACACAAATTCTTTGACTAAAAATCTTAAAATTAAGGTTTCATGTATAAACCACTCGTTTTAAACTTAAGATCCAATGAATTCAAATTTGTACTTCACTTCTTACATAAAAATACCAAACTTTAGAGATTACGGAACATAATTGGTAAGAAAATTGACGATAGATCAAGAACTATTTTACAATGGTATAACATAAAACTCTTGAGTATTTTAATAAAAATCCGAGTATTCAATTTAAAATTCCATGAAATGAGTATATTCGTGGTTTCGATTTTGAGCATGAATATATATAGAAAAAAAAAAAAAATCTAATATCACATTTATAATATAGGCTCTTAATTTACAATTAAGAGAGGCTTACACATTATCAGATTAAATTCAACATGGCCGGTAGTCATATTAAATTAGAGTTTATATTTAATTAAGGATACAAACAATTATAGATTACTGTAAATTGTAGCAACAAATAAAACAAATCTTTATAAAAAATATCAAAATCGAAAAATAGAAGAAATGGAGAAAGTAACACAAAGAAGAAGAGAATAAGAGGAGTTAACTAATTAAGATCTCAGGAATTGACTACTTTATTCTAAATAACCAACTTGTCTTTAAGAAATGGGCTTTAAGAGTTAATAAATTCGTCCAATGTTATAGGACAGTCCCTTGCAACAATTTGTGAAAAATATAACATTACTAGGGATTGAATATGGCACACTTTGTTCCCATATTACACCCTCTACCAACTCTTCTACTATAACTACATGCATAATATATGGACACTTAAAATATATAGATTTCTGAAATTTCAAGGTTCCCCCCCCCCCCCCCCCCCCCCCCCCCCCCCCCCCCCCCCCCCCCCCCCCCCCCCCCCCCCCCCCCCCCCCCCCCCCCCCCCCCCCCCCCCCNAAATCCGCTTCTGTCTATGATAAAAGTCAATTATTTGAAAATCTAAGTTAGGATGCTTGGATCTGTTTAATAAATGTTTATTATATTCAGATGTGGTAGTTTGTTTAAATGTAGACTATATGATAGAACCAAAATATTTTGTTTAGAAAATAGAGAAAATTGTTGATTAAAAACCCATAAAAAATATATTTTTGAAACTTAAAGCCTTATATAAACCTTTTTAGAAATTAATCCCAACTAATCACTTATCATTTAAAATTGTTCAGAATGAGATTTCGTTGAATTTTTTTAAAAACTAACCGATATACCTCCCTTATAACACTCCAACCTTACCCATTATTTCTTCCTTCTCTTACTGCTTTCCCTCTTAAAACCTCTCACTTTTTGTCTAAATACTTCATTAATCAATCTCTCAAAGTCATTCTAACATCTACGTTGAAATCTCATCGTCATTGTCAGGTGGGTGTAATTAATCTTGACTAGCAAAGAAAAACATTATCAAAGGGCTTTCGCGTAGCAAGTCTTTGATAGGTTCGTTGTATCGGATCTATCAAAAAAATTTATATTACTCATGACAACTCAATCAAATCATGTTTGGGTAAGTCAAAGTCGATCCATGGGAGAAAGAGCATTCAAGTTGTTAAATTGGTCTACTTTTGTAATACCCGGATATTTGAGACTCCTAAAGAAAATTTGGGATGCGTGAGAGGACCATTGGGGCTTGACGAGAGTCTACTCGTGGGAGAATTAATGAGTTATACTAGACTAGGCATGACATCTACTAGACCGAGTAAGTGCGCAGTGAACTGCGTGGATGACACTCGACTGAGTACGAGCAGTACTCGACCGGGTGAGTTTCACTCAGCCGAGTGGTATGACACTCGACCGAGTGCACTGTGTTAGAAAACGTTATAAACTTAGTCGATACCTTTTTCCATCTAACCCTAAATCATTTCCTTCCTTCTTTCTAAGCCTCCAAATCTCTCCCTTCTCTCTAAAACCCTCGTAAGCCTTTCTCCATCGGATTCAAACTTGGATTTAAAGATATACATCTTTCTCCTTATTCCTTTCACCTCGTGAGCAAGATCTACCCTTTTCTATTTCTTTTATGAACCCTACATTTTGGGGTTTTTGTTAGGTTTATTAGTTATTAATTACTAGTAGTAATATGGTAATTAAAGGGTATTAATAAGGGGATTTGTATTATATAAGAGAAAATGATATATTGTGATGGTTATTATGTGATTCATGTAGAATGAGACGGTTTAATTAAACAGATCCTTACTTGTTTCGAGTAGCTTACAGAGTATGCTAAAAGGTAGGATTTTCCTACTCTGTTTCGGCAATATGGATGTTAGTCATATGTTTACACATGTCATTCTTATTATTGTTAGTCTTACATGGTTTTGGATTTGCATTATAACATGTAATTGGATGATTATGTCTTAGTAGATGGTTGTAATTGAGGGGTTGCATTATTACATGTTGATGGGGGGAGTATATCTTGAAGTATCACCTTGAGTGTTGGTTCACATGAGTGCATGACATGATTGGCATCCATTTTATATGAGAAAGAAGTATGTTTGATAATCATTGTACATGTGAAAACATCATGTTGGCATAATGAATTGCATGTTGTGATATATGTGATTGTGGCAGATGTTGGAGGTTGTTGGTGGAGTTGTGGTGGTGATACATGATTTTTATGGAGAAGTAAGACGGGTCGAGAGATCGTCTTACGCTTGGGTCGTCTCTTGGAGCTTCCAACTCCACAAGGGACGTGCACGTTTATGACTTGATTACGGAGGGGCTCGTGTGGTGTCACGACGCCTGACAGGGGTCTGGTTAGCTCCCAGGATCGGTACCACGGGCGTGTTTCGAGTACCTATTTTACGGGATGCGGTCCAGCTGTTTGGTGAGCGGTGCTGCGGTGCCATCACTTGGATAGGTGTACGAAGATGAAGATTATGCTATATGTGTTTCATCATTGCATATCATATTCGTGTTTACGTGTCTTGTCTTGAGTATTTGTATTATCGGAACTGACGCGTGTTAGTTGTGTGTGTCGCCTACTTTAATTGGGGTGGCCTGTGATGAACCATATGATATTTCCGGTCATATGGGGAGCAGTTTGAGTGGAGGTTTGGATTTGGGTAACTCGCGGGAGACTGGCCGAGCTACAGACACTTGGAGTCGAGTTGCATAGTTGGTAGATGAGATAGACTGTAGTTGAGTCGTAAAATGTAATATACACACTTAGTTATTCATTTATTCATTATGTAATTCATTAAATATCTTGTTTATATAAAATGTTTCTTAATTGTAACTCCGATTCACTGTCTCGAGAAAACGAGATGGTGACATCTCGCGAATACCTTGGCCGGGTAAGAAGGAGGTGTTACAACTTTAGTAATGCAGGTGTCACAATTATTGGGCTTGGGTTTGGTCAAGCTATACTAAGAAAACGATAAAGGACCTGCAATCTAGAACGATAACTAAGATAAACGATTTGCAATCAAATAAAGTGGGAAACTAGGGATCTTCGGTTCATATGGGTTGACTAGGGGATCTTTGTTGTTAAGTCTCAATCGGTTTAGGGTTCTAATCGGTTTGTGGGTCGAGTCTTTCGATCTAACGACCCTACCTAGATCAATTCGAGCTATCTCTCGTGTACACTCGTTCAATCCACCAACATCATTCAAGTTCTAACCCGATTTAAGGCTCTCGATCTTATAGACGTGTATAAAAAATGAACAAAACATGCAAATGCTAGTCATTCACACATTTCATCAAAAATGTAAAGTGCAATAGTCGGAAATAGAACCATTAATCAATACTTAGACTTAAAGAACATAAATTAATCCCTTAATCAACCCCAATAATCCCTCATTAACCATAGCCTAATCACTACTCACTCATACTTAAAGTGACCATGCTAACAACAAGATAACACGAGTGGTCAATGCTACACATGATGATTAAGACAAATGATTAATGAAATAAACAAAGAGTAACAAATAATTAAGAGAGGGATTAAGAATTATACCAATTAATTAAGGCAATATATGAACAATATATGAAGAAATAAAATAAAAATCCTTGAATAGATGAAGATCTTGTCACCAAATATTAAATAAACCCATAAATTTCCGGTACAAAACTAGATTAACTAAGGATTACAGAGTAATATGAAAAGATTAAGGTAATTATGAGTAATAAAGGAAGCTAATCTAATTTAGGGTTTTTAATTAGGATGGACAAAAGTTGGATCCCTAATTAATTACATTTGAGGTGTATTTATATGATGACACGATTAGGGTTGACGGATTACAAAATATGTACGATAACAGTTTATCTCGAGCGAAATGAATGATGGTAGTTTTATATAACTCGCAAGTGAACGAAATACGTCGCACTATACAAGGGTTGAACCGCGAGGATCAAGAGTGATTACTAACCGTTTTAATTTAATTGTTTAGTTAAGTCGGAAAAAACTTCAATGGTTGTTTAACTGATTAACTAAGATAAATGACAAGTAATTAGAAATGACTAACACAAATGCTAAAGAATAAAAGCAAGTTAAATTAATGGGGATTTACTCAATTAATTAAAGTCCTAGAGCATGACTTAATCACCAACATTTGTAATTGCCATTTTAATTTCGTCAACTAGTTATTAAGGGGTAAGTTGTGGGAAGGAAGCGCCTCTAAGTTTCCTGACACCCCCCTCTTGGGTTCGCGTTAGAAGGATAGTAATACCAACTCACCTCACTCTCGGGTTCGTAAGTTGGTTCCCACTTATCCAAGCCAAAGGTTCACTAAAACGGGCCCATTCTCGTGTACATTGGTAAGTCAAGGTTATGAAGCCTGCTATTATTTCCCGGTCATCCCGACCCTTTTCCAAAAGGTGAAGTTCAAACAAACAAGAGCACCCTTCTTGAGTTCTCCCTCCCGGGTTCAACCTAAGTCGACAAATAGACTAAAAGGGTAGTCAAATCCCAACCTAATCAATTCCCATTGATGGTCAAGTGTCAAGAGTAAACTACAATCCCAATTAGAGCACAGACAAGTCGATTCCCTTGCTTAATCTCAACTAACCCCCCTTAATAACTAATTTAAATGAAACTAATTTGGTTAATTACTCATGTTAGGATCTAATCGAACCCTAGTTAAGGGACTACTCATTTATCATAATTATTAGACTGATATTAGTGATAAAGTTCAAACATTCGATATTAAACATGGTAAAGTTTGGATTTTTACAATTAACATGCAATTATAAAATTAAAAGTGATGGAAAACTAATAGAACTAAGATTCAACAACAAATAAGAATAGGAATAAAGGAAGAACCTTTATGATAAGCTAACTTAAATTTTCAAAATTAAGTAAATTAAAATGTAAACAAATTAACTAAGAAAGGAAAAATAGAATAAACAATACCAAATATGAAGGAGAATAAGAAAAAGGAAGGAGAATGATGAAAAAAAAAAGCTTGAATCTTTGGAATTGATGAAATATAGATCTCCAATTACAAAGGGAATTGTGTTTCTCTCTCTAAAATGCTAAAAGGAAAATATTCTCCTCCAGATGACTCCAGTTGGTACTGGAGGAAAATATGTCAAACCAACGACGTTTTTGCAGAAGCTTATCAACAACAAGAATGAAAAAATTAGAAGGTGTAACACCCCCTTCTTACCCGACTAAGGTTATCGGGAGATGTCACCATCTCGGTTTCCCAAGGCAGTGAAAATGGAATTACGAGCAAGAAACATTAAATATAAATGACAAGTTTAGTGGATACATACATGATAAATGAATAACAAAAGTGGCCTATACATATACAACTCTTCTATCAACGACGTCATCTATGTGACTCGACTCCAAGGCTCGGAATTCGTCCTGTCTCCCGCGTGATAACAACCAAAACCCGTAATCAACTGCTCCCCATATGATCGAAAATATCATATGGATCGACACAGGCCACACCGGAAATAGGTGAAAATTTACACATCCAACACACGGTCAGTTTCGATAATATAAACAATCATACAACGACACTAGAAATGAGTATGAAATGCAAGATGAATGCACAATGATAAGTCTCCAATCACCACAACTCCGCCACCAACACTCCGGTACCAGGGACACACCCATGGTATCCACAACCCGGTGATATCACCGCAGCACCGCCCAACCAAAACAGTCAGAGCGCAGTCTGTATAAAGGTACTCGGGACACACCCATGGTATCGGGCCCGGACGCTAACCGGAACCCCTTCCAGACGATGCCTCTTAACCACACATGTCCCTCCGTAACTCAAGCCATTAATGTGAAAATCCCTCTTGGAGTGGGAAGCTCCAAGAGGCGACTCGAGCGTAAGACGATCTCCCAACCGCCTTACGTCTCCATAACAACAGGTACCACCAATACAACTCCTCCAACAATCCCCAACATTTACAAGAAACACACGAATGCAACATGAATCACAATATACCAAAGATATGACTCCTCACGAGACACACTTCCTATCACGCCATGAATGTACCAATGCATCCAAATATACCGACTCTCTAGTCGTCGTAACCAACATCATGTTATAATACAGTTCCGACACATATAAATCTCATCATCAATCTCATTTACCATAGTGAATGCAACATTATTTCAATTATGATTTCTACGTGAAAAATGCATATAAACACACATTTACATTATCAAAACCGAGTTGGATTAACCTACCTTTTAACAATCTCCAGGAGATACTCGAATCCGACACAATCCTGTCTCATGAAATCATGTCATCCTATACAAGTCACATAATACTATCACAATACATTCTACACTATAATACAATACAAAGCCCCTTATTACACATACTAATTACTAATTAATTACACATAACAAAATCTCCAAAAGTTAGGGTTCATAAGAAATAAAAATGATAGATCTCAATTTACTAGGTGAAAAGGAAGGATGAATAAGGTGAAACATCTCCTAATCCAAGCTTGAATCCCAAAGGAAAGGTGTTTGTGAGGGTGTTAGAGATAAGGGAGAGGATTTGGAGAGATAAGGAAGAAGAATGAAATAAATTAGGAAAAGGTCATGAAATTAGGTTTTATCGGGTACTGTACAACTGCAGTCGGTCGAGTGACCGGGTCCACTCAGCCGAGTGGCACTTACTTGGTCGAGTACTATCCATTCTCGGCCGAGTGCCGCCCACTTGGTCATGTACTGGCCGTACTCAGCCGAGTGCCAGCCACACGGTCCCCTGAACGCTTTACTCGGTCCACTGCCGCGTTACTGGGTCTAGTCTAGGTCTTACTTAGTCTAGTGTACGGCTATAATTAACTCCCAAGTAGTCCCATATCAATTCCGATGGTCCTCTCATCCATCCTGAGGTTCTCGTACAAGTCCCACAAAATCCGGGTATTACAATCTTCCCCCCTTAAAATGAACTTCGTCCCCAAAGTTTGCTTCTCTCTCCCTCTCCTTTCAATAATACTCTCGAGTCTCTTCCATTCTCGCTCCCGGTTCCCAAGTCTTTTCCTTCTCGAACACGTACTCTCATCATGCCGTCATCGTTCCCATCTCTCTCACTTAACTCACTCTTGTAATCCTTACCGAAAACACTTGAGAGTACACTTCCTTACTCTCATACGCACATGCTTATCTCTTCTTAAAATCTCAATTGCTTGCTACATTCACTCCCCCGAAAAGAGAACTTCGTCCCGAAGTTTGCCGCTCAATATCATAAACACTCCCATACCCCACCTAATAGGATCCATAATTGGTAGATTTCTGGTCTAAACACATTCCCTTTCTACTAAAGATGTCTCCTTATCTGACGATGATAACACCTATAAAACTCTCCTGTTATGACTTCCCTCAAGGTCAAGGTATAAGTTCAAACTCAAAGTTTGTGTTCTGATCCCGTAAGAAATCCCGACTCATATCATTATTGTCATACTTTACTCATGCTTATATGTACATATATATGATGAAGTTTATATCCTTTTAACCAAAACATACAACTTTATACAATGATGACACAATGCGATCGACTATGTCTTTTAACATGATTCAATTATTATCCACACTTCTTATTCCCGTATACTTCATATCACGTATATACCACGTCACATTCACCACATGATCACACATGTGTATATGTCTACTTTTATCTCATATAATCATTCTCGTTTATGTTGAGATTCATTAATCACAAAAGAGATTTACATATTCAGAATATGTAA